>OX637658.1:10403242-10469052 GCA_951802225.1 Euspilapteryx auroguttella
GCGCTTGTCTCATTTTAGTTTATTAGCTTTGCTTGTAAAAACCAAATGTTCTTAGAAATTAATAGAAGCGTATCCTTGCAAGCCGTGGTCCCAAGTTGGATAACCTCTCTGTTATGCACTTCTGCCTATCAGCATACGCCTAAGCCGTACCAACGGATGCGAGTTGTGTATAAATAAATAATAGTTGTGATTAAGTTACACGACAACCAATTACAATCTTATAACCTTGCAAAGCGATATGGCCATATAGGTTTAAAATGTGTCGATGGTCGCCGTTATCGACTTAAAACCTGAGGGTTTTATTTCAAAACTAATCGACATCACTTCTGAAAAGCTGAAACTAAATAAAAAACAATACTTTGTGTGGGCCCCCTCGACGACCCACAATCCTAGGCGGTGCGCTGGTTATTGACTGAAGAGGGTGGAGGCTTGAAGGAAACTCAGGAGCTTGTATTTTCTTGTTCTTTATTGGAGGCCCGGTGGTCGGCAGGAAGCCCAGACCCCAAAAATGGCCTTAATACCTTTTACCAACTCGTTACATACCGCTCAATACATGCATTTACCTCAAAGTTTATACCAAATTCTATTTACAAACTGTTATATCTTCATCAATATCAATACATAGTATAAAACAAAGTCGCTTCCCGCGTCTGTCCCTATGTATGCTTATATCTTTAAAACTATGCAACGGATTTTGATGCGGGTTTATTTAATAGATAGAGTGATTCAAGAGGAAGGTTTATAAGTATAATACATGCACAAAATAGTAATAGGTTTTGCGGTGCGAAGTTCGCCGGGTCGACTAGTATTCTATAAAAATGCCCTACAGGATTTTTTAATCTTAAAAAATCTAAAACTAATATTTATTTACAGAGTCTATGAGGCCGTTACACTTGTCGCGAACACTTTGTTTAGAACTTTTGAGTGCAGGCGGGTGGTCTGAAAGACCGAGTTTTGTGAAGGCACTTGTTTGAGTTGTTGCTTATGGTTCTCGAGTGCAGATTAACCCAGCTCAATATCCGTCTCGATTCCGACGAGATTGCTTCACTGTCTTGAAATCGGAACTCAACTGAGTCGAAAATTTTGTCACTTTAGAGTGCTACTCGGTACTGCGACTCGAAGAAAAAGAGCATATTATCGTTCGGGAACCTTTGGGTGCCGTCGGCCTGCAAGTCCCTCGCCTGAGGAAGTTCTGTCGAGTCACTGCGACAGGACAGTCCACCCGGCTGCGCCGTCCGGCCCGGGGCGGAGTGGACGTTTTTGTTCTTACTGTACTGTCAGCCGGGATCTTCACAATGTCATAATAACTTTCGACAAACACTCTTGAATGCTTTGAGTGCTGCCCACACCCACACTGCCCCTCCCCTCATCCCGCTCCGCTTCCCGCTAGTTTTCCACTCAAGTTACTACAAACAGGCGACAAAACGCACTTCAGCGCGAGATGTTTCGCCACTGTGCTCAACAACGCTGCACCGCCGGCGTGTGAATCTGCCCGACACTCGATACAAACATATAACACTTCAACAGTTTACACAAATATTGTGCTTTGTTGTGTGCTGTGTGTAATTCATTAAGATATTTTCATACCACTTGAATTAGAACTATCTAAATGAAAAGTACGCTTTTCATTGAACAAGTCCTACGTGCCTAAATGCTGCATCAATAATAAACCTGCTGCGTTTAAGTGTACAGGTAATACATTGGACAAGAATAAAAACATGAGCTTGTATGAAATTATCATTATATTATGATATGACAGCAATAAACAGGCGCAAACTGCCGCGGGAGCACATCCCGGATTGGATCAGTGCGACAAAAAGTAGCTCGCGACTTGTCGCACCCGTCGCTTGGCGTCACTGGTCCGCGCCTCAGCGTAGCTGCTGGAAGAATCTAGAGCAAAAACTGCCTAACTAAAGAATGTCATAAAGCATTGTGAAAGATAATTTATTTTGTGTTTTAAAATTATAAATTACGAGCTTTCCCGGCTTACTTCGTTACGCCATAGAATATAAGATACTACAAAAGACTTGGTTCTATAGACTATGTTCTTTTGACTGCCCAGAATGGCCGAAAAAAAACAAACAACAACAACAAACCACCTGTCAAAATATATAAACAACGGAAAAAATATTGCACCTTGGGTTACATTATTTGAGTTTAGGTAAGGATCCCTAATTTTTTTGAAAATCTAATATAGCCTATGACACTTGGGGTTAATGTAGCTTCCTACTAGTGAAAGAATTTTTCAAATCGGTTCAGTATTTCCGGAGCCTATTCGTTACAAACAAACAAATCTTTCCTCTTTATAATATTGGTATAGACAAATGAAAAAAAATGCCTCCGTGTTGGGACGCGGACATGATTTTGTGTGACTACCGCCGTAATAGAACGTTTAACCTTATATTATTTCCGTGCAATAACCCAGCGCGCAGTCAGTTGCCCCTCGCTGTGGATGAGCCAGACATGGTCCGAGTACCTCAACGAGATAAAGTAGAAATGTGCGAGCAATAACTTTATCTGTCCAATGATTAAATGGAACTCTCATACTTTATCCGTAAAAGCTTTTAATTTGATGTTGTGTAGGTCTGCCGGTCGCGGCCGCGCGTCCGGCGCATTTGTATCTGCGGCTGGCGGGTAATGGTCGGGCATCGCTCAGGCAGCGCGCAGCACTCCTGCCTGCGGTGGTATCATGTCGCCTCTATTTGGTACAGACTAGGCAAGAGGAAGGGTCTTGCTTTAGTATAGTCATGTGAATTTACTAATTATTGCATAATGTTAGGAAACAAGCTAATATAAAACATAAAACCAAGATTATTACTAGCTAAAAAGTAACTGTAGTAATATTCCTTTTTTATGCAATAGAAGAGGACATTTCGCGTCCCTCGCGCTCGCATATGATTACGGTGATACAATTTTTCTTCGATAAAACTCTACATTTATTTTTATTTAGAAGGGCCAGATCCAGAAACTAAAGATAAATGCGCACCCCAGGAGTTGCACTGTGCGCGTGCGCGTGCGCACAGGCAGCAGGCCGGCGCATTACTCAGGATTACCTCTGCGACTGCTACCCTTTACCTAAATGTAGAAACATATTTTATTAGCAATCGATATAGCGATCTAATGCGGTGCCGTTTCTCCGCCACTGTGCGCTGCGCCGCGCCGCCGCCGCCGCGCCCTGGCCGGCTGCTGCGCGCCGCGCCGCCGCGGTCACCTAGTTAAAGTAATGTTTACTGTAACGAGTAAGTCAGACGTTGGGCCAAGGGTTGGTAACTTATTGGTCAATAACGTGATGCGACAGCGAATTTAAATATAACATAAATACTATGAGAATCAAGGTTAATCTGCAAAAATGTGTAACCACACGAAATAATATGACAATCTAATACACAAACAAAGTCCTAAAGAAAATAATAGAGATTCTTATTATTTGTAAAGAATTATTATTTGAATAACCCTACCTTTAAAAAGGCTATTTAGCTGGAGTGTCAATAAAAAACAAGCACCTGCCTAGCTCCTGTTAAATCTTCTACGGCTCTACCACAAAAAGAGTTAAACCGGGTCTAAATCACTAGACTAGGTTTCAATCACTCTTTTGTCATACAAATTGGCGATATTAGACCGGGCCAAACTTTTTTGTGGTAAGGGGGCTAGCGTTTTACGTACGGTACGGCACCTGCAGCACGGCCGCGCCGCGCCGCGCCGCGCCGCGCCGCGCGTTATCGCGCATCGCGCATGTATAATGGATGCGGTCCGCGCACGCAGCCACACGCGCCGACAGAATTATCATAATTCCCATTATTCCTCATGCCTCATAGCAAAATCTGCTAGTAAATACTTACTTGTATTTTAAATGCATTTTGTACTATTGTGTTCTGCTGGCACTGTGTGCATAATATTTTAATAAAATATCAAATCAAATAAATATTAAGAATTGTAGAGTAATAAAGGGATTACGCGTAAAACAAATAATTAAGAACTCCTTAGCAGAATAGAAAAACATCAGAGATTCAAAGAAATGGTAATGTTCAAGCAGTTCAACAACAGATCGATAAGGGCGTCAGCACACTGGCTTGTATAATGCATGAGCCCGCATGCGCGCGCGATGTAGCAGATACTCGCTCTCCGCCAGTTAAAGTTGTAGCAATAGCTGCCGCATCTCTCTATTTCCTAGTTAATTACGCGTCCAAACATAATTTCTCGGAGTGTTGTCGTGTCTTAATCTCCGTCTATTAGCGGCATTGTTGTCGGCCGCGGAGACAGATGGCCGCCACTTGTCACTGTCGCGATCGCGCTTTTCCACACACTCGCACGTCATAAACCACACACTTTAAGTTATTCAGTGCCGTGATTGGTTAGAGCTCCTAAACTGTTGAATCTGTAGTGGGTGAGTGATTGCGGCGATTCGCGCGCCGCCGCCGCCGCCGCCGTCGCCACCGCCGCGGGCTCCGCGCCACGTGTGCGCTCACATTGGGCCTGCGGGCTGGTTCCACAGCTCACGAACGGTTATCAATTTGGTAGAGAAGTGTATTCTTATTTTGACTGACAGACGGGTACGCGCGGTAGGCATTTAGGCAACCGTAGCATAATAATATAATTACACAGTGTCTGTATTTACTACGATATTTAATGATATTGTTTCTGCTAGCAACCAAACTGCCTTTCACTTTTTTTTAACATACAAATTAAGCTGTTTTATGTGTGACGAAATTATAATTTGAAATCTGTACTAAGTCAATTATGAAGAGGTAAACATTTAAATGTTTCATGTTGGTAAGTTTGGATAGGGTTATGAACGGTACCACATCGATTACCATAATTCTTTCACTAATATCTAGGAAGCTGAGCTAAAGAATATACGCATGCAAGTTTATCACACTGGAGTCAGTTTGTGTGGCTTTTAACAAGTTATTCTATCTTTTTGTCTAATTCAATCACTTTAAAGAAGAAAGAAATACAGAAAAGCGTTTATTGCCAAACAGTGACACACAATTAACAAAACACAGACAAACAAAATACAAAAAATAAACGTAATTTTATGCCACTGTTGCAAAGGGCACTGCCTCAGCATTTGCTATGGGTTTGCCCAAAGCGCTGGTTTTCAGTCAGTGCCGGTGGTGTTCACTTTGCCAATGAAATGTACTACTATTACGTACATACGTATTATTAGTAAGCTAAAACCTCTTGTTTTGTACTAGCTTTGAAATAGATAGATAGATAAAATATTTATTTCAGAAGCAATATGTACACACACACATATATTTTTTTTTTATGTAGCCTTTATTGTGTCCCACTGCTGGGCAAAGGCCTCCCCCCTTTTCATACACATAACGTAGGCCACACACATAAAACACAATAATAAAAAACAACAAAAGTATAACATAAAATTAAAGAAGAACATACAGATAAAACTTATTAACAGATTTACACACACAAAGATAAATAAGTAAAGAAAGAAATAAAGATAGTTTAGCCTACACGATGCCAGAAGTACTAGTTTTCTTACTAGCTTCCTATCCTAGCCCGAAAAACTAGCCTCTTGTGTTCTGAGTTTTATTAAAATAACTACTTCCTAACCCATGGTTTAACTTTAACCATCTCACTGGCCTCGTGTGTTAGGTAGGTACCCAAGACAAACATAGTATTGTTGTTCAGTCAACTGGGCACTCGCCAGCAATGTCAATATTATGATCCTCGGCCTGTTTGCTCGCAGCGACCGACGAACACGACGGGAACGCGGGACGCCGGATGCCTGGCACTGACTGAGACAACAATAGGTATTCACATCAAACGAACATAGAACAACGGCTAGAACAAGATCCTATGAAGCTAGTATAGTAGCTACGCTGAGTGCATTCTTTCCTGTCCTGATATTTTAGTACAGAACAGGACAACGCAAGTCTTAGAGAGACCTTGTTCTGTGGTACTTACTATGGCTAGGTGGTAAGATGACCGAAATGAGGCTGAAATATTACAGAATAATCTAAATTACTTATCTCATTAGATCAATAAAATAAGTATGTAGTCATTTAGTCATTGAATGCGTGTACGCGTATTTGTATACTAGATTGCAACAAACAAAACCCGGCTATTATTTCATAAAAGCAACACATAATAACTTACTTATTATACTTACTTTCCAAACGACTCTTTCAATAATCAAAAGCTCCATCTCAATATGACAGCTCTATGTCAAGCTCGTCGCGTCGTCTGCTCTAACACTATGATACAAATATTTGTATAGCTTCCTACGGAGTTTGTATGGAAGTCACCGCTGAAGAAGAGTGCGCACAATAGCGCGCGCCTACGCGGTTCACTTAAAATCTCAAACAAACAATTAAACCAATTTATCAGTCTTTCAGTCTACACAAGAGGAGCCTGCTGAGCTTCATTGAGTGATCGGGGCGTGGCGGGGGCGGCGGGGGCGGCGGGGGCGGAGGGACAATTAACCAAACTGTTGTGTTTGACACAGCTTAGCCAGCTTGTATATTAGGCTTTACTCAGCGCCGTCTATGGCTCGTAGCTAAAACTCGCACTTCAAAGTGAGAATATAACTTTAAACCGCTCGAGATCGATAAAAATAGTCGAGTTCGCACTTCAAGACAGTAAAGCATACGCTCGATGGAGAATAAGACGGCTCGAGCCAGGATAATCAGTGCTCGGGAGCAACTTGACCGAGTACCATAATCGACCGAATAGCCTGAAAACACACTGTGAATGCCAGCCTGTGTGCTGTCTCTCTCTCTGTTTCCCGAGTTTTGCCTGACGAAGTTATCAATAACCCCGGACAAGCCCTTTCAATAAAATAATATCCTAAGAATTTGCCTTGTAGGGGCGGCATAGAATGACACCATTCCATCTCCTCCCATCATCATCATGTTTTTCGTTGTGACAATCGGTGTTGGAAGGCCTCACCCTCACCCTTCTAGGCTGAACTATGATCACTTTGATTGAACTTCTGGTAAAACAGTTTATTTCAATTAAAACATTAGGTACGTCATCTATACCAATATTATAAAGAGGAAAGATTTGTTTGTTTGTTTGTTTGTTTGTAACGAATAGGCTCCGGAAATACTGAACCGATTTGAAAAATTCTTTCACCGGTAGGAAGCTACATTAACCCCGAGTGTCATAGGCTATATTAAATTTTCAAAAAAATTAGGGATCCTTACCTAAACTCAAATAATGTAACCCAAGGTGCAATATTTTTTCCGTTGTTTACATATTTTGACAGGTGGTTTGTTGTTGTTGTTTGTTTTTTGTATCAAGCCCATTCTGGGCAGGCAAAAGAACATAGTCTATAGAGCCAAGTCTTTTGTAGTATCTTATATTCTATGGCGTGACGAAGTAAGCCGGGACAGCTCGTTGAATTATAATTCTAGACTAAGGTATTCTAATTTCAATCAATATCTAGAGCTTGTTGATGGACTATTAAATTTAGACTCGTAATAAAATCGAGTAGCAGTCGCCTGCCCGGCCCTCTGCCCGCCACACCGACTCGTGACAGACAGGTCCATCAAGATCTAGCCTCTGCTCAACAGAACTAAACGAACATAAAATTATAATCAAAATATTTAGATTCAAATAGTCAAACGGCTTTTACTGTTTAGCGGCCGACACTTAGCGTGGAGCGAGATCTGTATCAGCCGGCAGCCGCGCCGGGCTAAAAGCTTCACTAATGTTTATCATTGTTTGGCCGGCTGATCGACTGCCGCTACATTAAGTGTTGTAGGTAGCTCTGCTCACGAGTAGTTCTCATCTTTTTTTTTTAATTTCTTTATTTAAATCCATAATAAATACAGTTAATACAATTAAAAACACCAGCGGAAACCTGTAAGGGTTTATGCGCTGAGTGTTGAGTCGCCTTATACTAAACAAAAGGTATTAAAAAGTAAAAATTAGATTAAGTTCTTTAAATAAATTATGTTTACAGTTTCGGTGCATAATAGAAAACAATAATATAGGTAACCAAACATTCAACAATAACAACAATAACACATCACACTCAGAGCCCCTAACTAGGAAGAACCTGTATTTAGGGTGCCCGAAACACACACAGAGACGAACAGAACATCACACCCAGACCAATACAATACAAATAATACTAAATTTTTTTGCTTTACTTTGTGACCGTTAAATTTAGGTAGTATTTTTTTAGAAAGGGTCTACATTTGTTCTTATCAGTTCTAACTAGATCGTTTATTTTAGTTTCTTTTGACAGTGAATTTAAAATATATGGTAATAAGTATTTATCCACTTTATAGTCCGAGGTATTTCAGTACCACCGCCGGTAGCTGTTGCGACGGAGACTCGCTTTCGTCTAGATATAGAGGCGACTTCATCGTTGGCTTTGCGGATGGGTCTCATTGGTAGCATGTTGCGGGAGTGCAGTCTGGTTCGTTTGTCAGTTGTCTTCATACAGTGTTCTTATTCAGATGGGTTAGGCTCCTGTGGACTGTTGGTTTGTAATTGTTTTTTTTTCAACTCTGTCGTTGTTATTACGTGATACCTGCTGTTATGCAACCGGTTATATGTAAGTCTAGGTTCTATTTTCCCCAATTAAATTGTAATTTACAATTATTGTAAGGGCAAAAGGTATATGTCGCGGAGCTGAACACAAAGTTCGAGAGATCTCCCGTGACCTCCTTGCAAACAGCCGAGATGGACACCGGCGGGGTTTTAGTGGGTGCGAACCCCACATAACCTTGCGACTCCCCCCGGGGTCGCAGGGTACTCGTTAGGAGTTTCCCCGCCTAGAAAAAAAAAGGGCAAAAGGTATATTATAATAATTACTAATATCTAGAAGTGAAAACTTGTAATTGGCTTTGTTTAACATCATATTTTTTCTATAAATGTTTATGCTGTAAGTTTTCCTAACCAATAAAATAAAATAAATAAATAAATAAATTACTAGAGGCTGCCCCGCGGTTTCACTCGCGCAGATTTCTCATAAACACAAAAATCCCGTTTTTTCCCGTTCCCGTGGGAATTTCGGGAAATCCCTTCTTAGTGCTCACCTACACTCCCTAAGGAACCTACATGCAAAATTTCAGCCCGCTACGCCCAGTAGTTTCGGCTCTGCGTTGTCTGTCAGTCAGTCAGTCAGTCAGTCAGTCAGTCAGTCAGTCAGTCAGTCAGTCAGTCAGTCAGTCAGTCAGTCAGTCAGTCAGTCAGTCAGTCAGTCAGTCAGTCAGTCAGTCAGTCAGTCAGTCAGTCAGTCAGTCAGTCAGTCAGTCAGTCAGTCAGTCAGTCAGTCAGTCAGTCAGTCAGTCAGTCAGTCAGTCAGTCAGTCAGTCAGTCAGTCAGTCAGTCAGTCAGTCAGTCAGTCAGTCAGTCAGTCAGTCAGTCAGTCAGTCAGTCAGTCAGTCAGTCAGTCAGTCAGTCAGTCAGTCAGTCAGTCAGTCAGTCAGTCAGTCAGTCAGTCAGTCAGTCAGTCAGTCAGTCAGTCAGTCAGTCAGTCAGTCAGTCAGTCAGTCAGTCAGTCAGTCAGTCAGTCAGTCAGTCAGTCAGTCAGTCAGTCAGTCAGTCAGTCAGTCAGTCAGTCAGTCAGTCAGTCAGTCAGTCAGTCAGTCAGTCAGTCAGTCAGTCAGTCAGTCAGTCAGTCAGTCAGTCAGTCAGTCAGTCAGTCAGTCAGTCAGTCAGTCAGTCAGTCAGTCAGTCAGTCAGTCAGTCAGTCAGTCAGTCAGTCAGTCAGTCAGTCAGTCAGTCAGTCAGTCAGTCAGTCAGTCAGTCAGTCAGTCAGTCAGTCAGTCAGTCAGTCAGTCAGTCAGTCAGTCAGTCAGTCAGTCAGTCAGTCAGTCAGTCAGTCAGTCAGTCAGTCAGTCAGTCAGTCAGTCAGTCAGTCAGTCAGTCAGTCAGTCAGTCAGTCAGTCAGTCAGTCAGTCAGTCAGTCAGTCAGTCAGTCAGTCAGTCAGTCAGTCAGTCAGTCAGTCAGTCAGTCAGTCAGTCAGTCAGTCAGTCAGTCAGTCAGTCAGTCAGTCAGTCAGTCAGTCAGTCAGTCAGTCAGTCAGTCAGTCAGTCAGTCAGTCAGTCAGTCAGTCAGTCAGTCAGTCAGTCAGTCAGTCAGTCAGTCAGTCAGTCAGTCAGTCAGTCAGTCAGTCAGTCAGTCAGTCAGTCAGTCAGTCAGTCAGTCAGTCAGTCAGTCAGTCAGTCAGTCAGTCAGTCAGTCAGTCAGTCAGTCAGTCAGTCAGTCAGTCAGTCAGTCAGTCAGTCAGTCAGTCAGTCAGTCAGTCAGTCAGTCAGTCAGTCAGTCAGTCAGTCAGTCAGTCAGTCAGTCAGTCAGTCAGTCAGTCAGTCAGTCAGTCAGTCAGTCAGTCAGTCAGTCAGTCAGTCAGTCAGTCAGTCAGTCAGTCAGTCAGTCAGTCAGTCAGTCAGTCAGTCAGTCAGTCAGTCAGTCAGTCAGTCAGTCAGTCAGTCAGTCAGTCAGTCAGTCAGTCAGTCAGTCAGTCAGTCAGTCAGTCAGTCAGTCAGTCAGTCAGTCAGTCAGTCAGTCAGTCAGTCAGTCAGTCAGTCAGTCAGTCAGTCAGTCAGTCAGTCAGTCAGTCAGTCAGTCAGTCAGTCAGTCAGTCAGTCAGTCAGTCAGTCAGTCAGTCAGTCAGTCAGTCAGTCAGTCAGTCAGTCAGTCAGTCAGTCAGTCAGTCAGTCAGTCAGTCAGTCAGTCAGTCAGTCAGTCAGTCAGTCAGTCAGTCAGTCAGTCAGTCAGTCAGTCAGTCAGTCAGTCAGTCAGTCAGTCAGTCAGTCAGTCAGTCAGTCAGTCAGTCAGTCAGTCAGTCAGTCAGTCAGTCAGTCAGTCAGTCAGTCAGTCAGTCAGTCAGTCAGTCAGTCAGTCAGTCAGTCAGTCAGTCAGTCAGTCAGTCAGTCAGTCAGTCAGTCAGTCAGTCAGTCACGGAAGGGTTTTATATATATATTGATAATATAGAGTAGTAATGAAAACAAAAAATAATTATATAATTCGGTGGTCTCGCGGCGGCGGCGGCGGCGGCGGCGAGGAGGGCGCGCCTCATTACGCCCGACACCGTGTTCGTTCCACTCGGCCTAGTTAATGCTCTCCGGGCCGAGCATGAGGCTATTTCATATTTTTTATTACAATAAAGAGCCATAAACTGTCCGCGGGCGACGTGATAACGTCTTTTAATAAAGGTTACTGTTCCTCCGATGCCCTCCTAATTACTGACATCTTTCCGGAATTTACGACGCCCTTCTGTTTTATTGCTCCCAAGTGGTCATTCTCGCAATGTTTATTAGTTTTTTTTAAACTCAAACAAATTATGATTCTCGGAGTTGCGTCGACAACAAGCGCAGAGCGCCGGAAGCGGTGTGCGGAATCCTGGAGTATCCGGTCCGGTGCCTGCGCCCGATTACCTTTAGGTTTAGTTTTTGTGATCACAGGGATACAATTCCTTCCTGGAACTGGAAGGCAAATCATGCACATAAAATGTAATCTTTCGACGACGTCTTTGCTAGAAGGGCGTGTCACGGCTAGCGAACTGTCTCAAACCGGAAGAAATATCACAAATGATACTTATAGTGTGTGCAAGAATTAGTGAGAGTAGGCACTTAAGAGCATGTTATTTATTAATTTTAACTCTACATAACTCCACAAGGCCAAGGATCTGGATTCAATAATGTAGAATCCAGTAAAAGCAAAGCAAGCGGCTCTGGCTGTCAGGCTGAAGCGTCGCCGGCGCAGGCGCAGGCGCAGGCAGAGGCGGAGGTGTTTTAAAAGTCGTGACAATTAGCGCGCATTACGCCGCGCGCGTCGCGTGACGTCACGCGTGTCGCTCGTTAGCGCGTCGCGTCGCAGGCGCGCGACACGACGCGGCGACACCAGCCTCTATGCAAATTAGATGCAATTAAGGGTGCCTTCACCTCCTGCACTCTGCCTCTCGCGGACGAGCGCGGCTCGGGACGATCACGGCCTGATGCAGGAACCTTTGTCCCTCGACGTGGAGCATTTTACAGTTTTAATTCTAATGTAAAGTATCGTACTTAACTGCTTTTTGACCTGAGTTTTTGATTCTGGCGTTTATTTCAGAAAAAAATATTTAAATATAGGGTCTCTGTATTTTTTTTGTTGAATAGCGCCTCGTGTTGGTAGAGTATACTTTCGTATCGTGCACAGTGCACAACCTTCCTAGCCGGAAAGTCATAGTCATTGTTGTGTTTGAAGTCTATTCTACTCACTCGAGTTCGATACTAGGACAAGTGTTTTAATATTTCACTGTCTCGAAGTCAGAACTCGAAAAACGTCCCCGCCACCCCGCGTGTCGCTGCGAGCCGCGCGTAAACCCCTAATCAAAAAACGTGATGTCCGCTAACATCCGTGCCGTCACGCCGCCGCCGCAACATCAGCCCTCCGCGGCGGTCGAGGGAGTCCTTAACTTCCGAGACAAATCGTGTAATTAAACTTCAATCCTGGTTTTTTTAGGTAGAAACCATATCATCGGGTCATAAAATATTAAGTACTGGTCATCTTAAAGAAATACGCTGCGGCCTGCGGTCAATCAAAGGATGATCGCGCTCGGCAGTATTTGCTCAGGTTTATAGCGCGGGAGGTATAAAACTTTATCGAAATTAATATCCTGCGAGCGGCGGCGGCGGCGCGGCGGGGCCCGCTGCTATCATTAATCTCGGCGCAGTGTTATACGCTGTAATATCTTTACGAGCGCGGGCTGGCTCGCTGATGCATTATTTATTTATCACTTGTTGCAAAACTCGCGGCTCTGCGCGGCGCGGCGGCGGCGGCGGCGCGGCGACGCGTCGTTGTCCGGTGTCGGCTGGTAGAATACCTCTGTCATTTGTTGTTTTCAGTCAGCACTTACACTGGAGCGTAGCTCTATCTATCTATATAAAGTCTTTGCACTGCATTGATTTTTTACCGTTTCCGTATTTTTCTAATAAAAGCCACTGTCGGGTTTTTGCATTTTTTGTCAGTAAAGAGTCCGAAATAACCTCATTGCTCCCCTTGCTGAGATGTTTGAACAAGGATTTCCTAAGGTTATAGAAAAAAGTTGTTGGTGGGAAGGCGGATATGTTTGCTACTGTAAAATAATCACTAACCTAAATTTAAAAGTTACAATAAAATGAAATAAAGTTGTTTTTTGATCAAACAAGATCAGTAAGTTGACAATAGACGCCCGACTGAAACTGATGCTGACTGATAGATATTATCTTATCACTATTTTAAATGTCACTTACGCCACACTGTCTCCGCCCAACGCAGCCAGAGCTTGCAAGCCGCGGTGTCGCCGATCATTATATCACTATTGTATTGTATCGCGGCCGCTACTGCCCGCCGCCGTCGAAACAAATTGTCCGTGAAATTGATTAAAATCGCGCGAGACAATGCGGCGCTGCCCTAGGGTCTTATCGCGGAGTAATTAGGTGGCTTTTGAGTCGGCAGCGCCGCCTCTCCGCCCTGCAGCGGGCCGGAGTCGCATTGGCCGCGCCGCCACGCTCGCTGCACACAATGCCCGCGCCGCCGCCGCCGCCCGCCCAGCGCGCCGCCCGCCCCGCGGCAACCCGAGCCCTCTCACCACGCTCCACCTGAAACAATGACTTTTCAAAATGGCCGAAATATTTCGGCACAAAGCGAGCAAATCGATTTTTGTAGTATATTGCTTCAAGTATTATATTCAAAGTGTTTCAAACCTGGCTGCCGGTGCCGCAACAATCACCTAATCATGTCGCGATAGCGCGGCCGCGCCGCAGATAGCGCCCATTGTTCAGCCCGTATCCGATTACACCTTGTACTGTAATGGTCGCGACTACTGCTTCTGGAATTGAAAGATCCTTAGAGCTCAGCTATTTTATTAGGTAGTTGTAGTGTAAATGTAGCTTTCAAAAACAAGTCCATTGAAAGATGTCAAATTCACATTAATTTATTCACCACTAGCTGTCCCAGCGAACTACTTATCGCTTCTTAAAATTTTATACGAAAATTTTTATTGTCGTTTTTACTAACTACGCACCTCAATATTCCATACCTTTTAAACCTTCCCTGGACTACTACGAACATTTAAAAACCAAAATCAGCCAAATCGGCCCTGCCGTTTTCGAGTTTTAGCGAGACTAACGAACCACGATCATTTTTATAGTAGACTTGGTGACAAACTGGTGGTCTAGTAAACTAACGCAAAATCCTATACAGCATTTAGCGAATAAGATAAAAGCGAATTTAAGTTATTAAGCTAATGTGAAACCAATAGTCCATATAATGACAGACCAGCCCGAATTGACTGTTCCGTGGCTCAGTTGGCAGTGATGTGGACTGAGTAAGCGAGTGCACCCGGGTTCGATTACCGGGCGGGGCGAATATTGATATGATAAATATCGATGTTTGTTTCCGGTCTGTGTGATGTTCGTCTCTGTGTGTGTTTCGGGCACCCTAGATACAGGTTCTTCCTAGTTAGGGGCTATGAGACTGAGAGTCTTGTAATAGTAGAACAGTCTACGGAGACCATTGAACTATTATAAGACAGCTGCCATGCCACGCGAGCCAGACTGCTCCCTGCCGCGGCTTGTGCATGCGACAGTATCTGAACAAACAACGGTTCTAGTTGTTCCCTTGTCCTGCAGCGAGAGGTCATCTCGCGTCATCAGCACCGTGTATACTCGACTCGGTCCGGAGTCGCCGCTCTCCTTACGTTGCTCAGCTAATTGCTGAGTGCACTAATTGAGTGGCCGCAGGTCGCAGTGGGTCGCGGGTCGCCGCCCCGTACTAGAACTTATGTACAGTCACGGACTAGGAGGCCGTAACAGATTTGCCTATGGTTTCGTCAGCCCTAGACTGTATTACCAAAGAACAAGAGCTATTTTGCAATACAGAAAAACCGAAAATGTTACGCCGATCGTTTCCGCCACTGTACGTGAAAATTAACAGAACCTTTATACATATATCTCATTTAAAACTTACGAGTAAATGCACATAAAGCAATCTTCAAAGAAAAAATTCATCTGATAAAATTTGTTGCATGTAATGTAACAAATATATATAAATTGTTTTTATATTGCTTAGAACAGATGATGATTTTGCTTTTGTAATGGTGACGCATAACTTTACGCACGATATACCTATGGGGTTAAAGTTATTTGATTTGTATGAGACACGTGATTGTGATAGAAAATGTTTATTTTCTTTATGCGTACGTAGGCTAGTTAGTACCTGCAATTTGTCCCATTTTCGATCTGAGACCTATTACTTTATTATCCAAACTGTTTACACGGATGAGTCTTCAGAAGTTATATCCATTTTGTGTCCATTCCGTATGACAGCGTCGTTTTCTCGGCCGTTGTTGTAATAGATATACGTTTCAATTATCGACACCGCTCCATTATCTCTGTGCATCGCGGTTGATTAATCGTCCACAGACGCGGGCGGCGCGGCCAGAAATATACAATACTCTTCAAGTTACTTATATGTGGACTTAAGTATTTTTTCTTACATCCCGCTCACACACTAGAGTCAGACCAGCACGGCATATTCCTCACGTTGTCGGTCAAATGTCCCTGAATTCGTCCATGTTTGAAGAAGACGCTGTATCTCGCTGCGATTATCGTTGACTCCATTTATCACTCGAGCGCTAGACGTTGAAAAAGAGCGTTCGATTTTCAAATTAAATGTGAAATTGCTCTACGATTGTTGAAGCGCCGAGCTTCACATTTGATTAGCTGATGAATGGAGGCTGATTGTGATTGGACAAATCTCCGTGAATATATCATTTTAATTAAAGTTGATACAAAGCCCACAGTGAATCGTGTTTTATTTATTTATTTGCATATCTCTCCCTTATCTGAGCTGACAATTAAAAATCGTAATCCTGTTAATGAATAGATTAGCGAAGTGCATCGCTCGCAGCGGCCCCTCGCAGCTTTGTTTTTTTTTTGACCCGATTGTCCCGAATTAGTGCGAGTGTCCGCATGAGGCTGCGGGGTGTGGGGCGGGGGAGGGGTGCGGCAGCTGCGCGCTCACGTGATGTCACAGGATCACGGGACTGACCCCGCCAGCTTAATTAACAACAATTGATATTTTACTTACATCATTATCTCAATGTGATGTGACTCAATACGTAGTGAAAATGATTTTAATGCCAATCAAATGAGGCAAATCTCACTAAATATCAATGAAACAGAACAGAGAAATGCGACATGCGACATGCTAGCAGAGCAATTGCGGCAGAGAATATCTGATTGATACATAATTTTCAATTATTATCTATCGTACCCTATATCAACATCTACCTTCATCTCATACATCACAACAAAGAGCAATACTCCCTATGTGCCCTCGAATAAAGAAACCTCGCGCAGGTTAATTGTGCATCAAACTAGTAGGATCTGCGCGGTCGACGCTCCGCTCCAAATTATAGTTCGCGGCGGCTCGACTCGGCTCGCGCGCTGCGAATCTGCGAGTCTAAGCTCGCTCTGTCCCGCTCACACTGCCCAGAAGTGAGCAGGACAACCAGCTCGTTCCGTAGTGCGGCTGCGGCGCGTCGTGCCGCGCGGCGGCTGCCCGCAGCAATCATGTAATTATATCTTTCCGCCGGAGAGAAGCCGATTTATTAGTCTTGCGAGCGGTTCTTGCGCTAGGGGGGTAAGGGGTGCGAGGGGGAGGGGTGCAGGCTGAAGTAGTGGCTTATTGAAGAGTGGCTCAGCTGCGGGAAACAAAGAGCAATTACTTGAAAACTCATTTTACTTTATACTTATTGACGACTGCCGTGGTCCAGTAGGCAGTGATTCAGTATCGTCTGTCAGTGCAATCGTCCGGGTTTGATTCCAAGCGGTGGCGAACTGTGTGTTGCTGTAAATCGGTGCGATTTCCTTGGCCTGGGTGTGTTTTTAGGTATTTTTATTTGTTTCTGGCACTTCAGATGGGTTCGTTAATTGCTATTACTATTATTAATTAAAAAACCACAGCTTGTTCTGTAGCTGTAACTTTTTGAGGAAAGCTAAAGAACTTAGAACTACCCGGAGAACTCCGTGCAAGTGCGAGCGGGGCGGGGGTGGGGGCGGGGCGGGGGCGGTCGTGCCGCCGAGTCGTGCGCAGTAACTTAATTAAAGTCATCAATGATCTTAACTATACTATCGCTATAATACTGACGGACATTGCTGGACGATTCGCTTGCAAAACTATAATCACTCTTTCAAAATTACAGAACGGCATTATAGCATGGATTGGATGCATAGGAGAACTATGAAAACGACTGCTTTAGTAATTGTAAAATCTAATTGATAGATTGATGATTACCCTTACTCGCGTCTGTCTTGATAGTACCATAAAACCATACAGTTTATAACTAGAGAAATAAGCACTTTGTCTGTATCTCGTAGTCTCGGATCTAATCGCTCCGCCACGTGATCTGCGATCGATATAAAGTTTAGCACACGGGGCTATAAACTAAACACGCTAATGAGCCCGCGACATCCGCCACCGCCCCGCTCCCCGCCCCGCTCCCCGCCCCGCTCCTCGCCCCGCTGCCCGCCCCGTCCGCGCCGCTCCTCCCAAAACCGCCCGCTCCGCCGCCGCATACATTCGCGTGTTTTCGCGCGGGATCGTGCCGATCGAGCGATACGCCTAAAAGCAAGCGTTATTTACCGGCCACTATTCATGAGAAATAGAACGTAAAAGAACGTGCAAAGATACTTGACAATCAATTTGATCTCTATCGGAGTTAATAATTTTGTCTATCTCCAATCTGACTCATTATCTGCGGATACGTGTTCCTGGTCCGGGCTGCGGGCGCGTGTGTGGCGCTGCATACAGACGACGCTGTGCTAACCTGGTACTACTCTTACAGATTAATAAATCCAACGTACGTGGAGTCCTGATTTCACTGCTATTAATCTGCAGCACTGGCTGCACAAGGCTCGCTGCCTGCACGTGAAATGGCGCGGGTCGTCGATCGCGCGATAGCCCGCGATCACGGCGATCACCGCGATCTGTCGCGGACGGTATTTATGATGCTCGTACGATCGTAGGGCTTAATTACTGAGCGGAACAGTTAAATGCTAGCCGGCGCCGCGGTCACGCCGGTCACGCCGGTCACGCCGGTCACGGCGCGACAACTAGCTGCTCTTCTCATTATTATTAGGTTAAAATATATTTGTAATCATAGGTACCTACTGGTACCTGGTGAAGGCTGGTAGACTACAGTGGATGAGGGTCGCTCAACACTGGTCGCTGTGGCGTTATGTGAGGGAGGCCTATATCAAGCAGTATCTTTCGGCTGAAATAATGATGATGAGATACCTAACACATCTTAGACGAGAGCGTTTTCTGGTGTTTTATTTTTTTTATATTGCCATTACTAGATCACTCTCAGTAAGAAAGCTTCTCTGTGTCGCGGCGGTTCGGCGGAGAAGTTCGCTAATGACTCGTAAATAACGCCAGCGCTGACTCTATGAAGTCGTTCGCCATAAATATGTGCAATTTATGAGAAATTAAAGCGGCAGGATATCGGAATATAATTAAATACGTATAAAAATATTCGATCCTTGGCTTAGCCCGTTAATTTGTCGACACTAAAACTTGAATACATTATCGATTGAGTATCGTCGCGGAGTGTCCGGCGGCGGCGCGGGCTGAGTCACCCGCGGGGCGCGGCGGGGGCGGCGGCGGCGGCGGCGGCGGCGCGCGCGGGTCACAGCACACGTCACTCTTATATTAATGAGAACGAATGCGTCTCCACACTCAGTTAATTGGTGCTGGGAACGCATCTGATAGCATCTCCCCGCGAATGTTCGCATATTTGTCCGTCTGCCCCCCCGCGCGCTGACCACCCGCCCCCCTACCGCGGACCCGCGGCCTCATTAGCCGGACGCGGACGATCCCAAAATAAACTTAATTAAATAACAAATTCCGGCTGCTCTCAAAAATGTAGCGAGCAGATTCGTTATAAAATAAATTGGTTTTTCTAATAGGTGTAGCTCGAGTCGATACTCGCCCGTCCACCGCCGCGGGAAATACAACAATTTCTATTTATAATAAAACACATTTATGATACCCAATAAGTTATTAAATTTCAAATCTAGTTTAAATGATGTATAAGAAAACCACTTTTCAGTTTGTTCTTGTACGCCTGGTAGCCGTTAATGCCTATTTAAGTTTGATTTTGTCTCTTCTTTCAAATTTCTTAGGCAAACTTTCTATATAGAAGCACAATATTAACTGTAATCAGGTGTCATGTAAGGCTAGATTCAACTTGAATTTAAAAACCAAAGAATTGTGTTCGTTTCTCTGATAATATTAAAGAAACGATGCTAATGCGATGTTTCCAGAGCGAGGCAGTATTTTAGTCCTAGCCCCCGCTCTCGCGGTGTAGAGTCGACGCATCTTACAAATATTTGAGCTTTTTTCCGAGAGCCAGACATTCTCGTGTTTTAATTGATAATGAATGGGTCGGCCGCACGACGGACGACGGAGGACGGAGGACGGAGGGACCCGCGACCGCGACACATCTCAACAGATATTCATGTGATAAGCGACCGGCCCCCGCCTAGGGTTACCAAATCTCCGGATTTGTCCTGAGATTTTCGGATTTTTCGACTTTTCTCAGGATTGCGGCCGAACTTAGCATATCTAAGGTTTTTAAATAAAACACAGGATAACAATTCTTCTTTTGATATTTATTAAACTAAAGCAAACTAAGAATAATATTTTGGTAACAATGCTACAGATAAAAATCAACATTACTTACAGCAAGAAAACTAAAAATAATGTTCTTTTGGTAACAATTAAACATTAAAAAGGGACACTTTTATTTACAAACGTTAAACTGTATATAATTTCAGGACTTTTCCATGGAAATCAGGCTTTTTCTCAGTTTTTAATTTATTTTTTCACCTGGTAACCCTACCCTCGCCCCGCCCCAGCGCCGCCACCCGCGATCGTACGTACTAATTTCATCACTATGTTGATTGCTTATATAAGAGAAATATGTTAATTATACAAATATACCATTATCTTTGTGTGGATTCACGAATTCAGGGATTTTTTGGTTGAGATCCTGATACAGAAAGCTGTCCGTTGGAACTTTGATACTAAAATAAATGTCAAATAATCTGTGAATCAAAGTTAACGATTGCCTTATCTGAGCTTATCACATGTTTGGATACTTAGAAAAAAGATTAATTCATATCGGAGAGCTTTTTCGGTCCTCTGCCAATTAGATTTTAACGAGCTAGCGGCTGGATCTAGAAATACTGGTTTATTATCTGCTTATTATACTTATTTCGTGCTTTTATTTATAGATACAGTTTTATTTTGACTTTCAATTCTACAATGGCGTTATTTAATGCAAATAATAGGTAGGATACTTTTTTTGTTAAATGTTAATAGAATAGAATAAAATAAAATAGAAAACACTTTATTGCATACAAAGTAAGATACGAAAGTACATTAACCATCATCATCATTTCAGCCGTAGGACGTCCACTGCTGGACATAGGCCTCCCTCAAGGCTCTCCATCTGTACCGATCGCAGGTGGCCTGCATCCAGCGTGAGCCCGCAGCCTTGCGCAGATCATCCGTCCATCTGGTCGGTGGACGTCCTACGCTGCGCTACGTACATTAATAAATTCACTCAATTTAATTTCAATCAATTTACTTTTCTAAAGTTCTAACAACGCGTTGATGTCTTTTACTTGATAGATCCCGTCTACGCTGTAGAGGTAGTACGACTTGCATAGCTACAAAATGTTATTAGTATAGGAGCGTAGCGTTTGATTGTTAGTCTTTGCATCAGTAACGCTGGAAACTATCACTAGGATATTTTGCATTTATTTTAAAAATAATATTTTAGCTCGCTCTGTGTTGTGAAAACATTCTTTTATGTTTTAGTGTTCTTATTGTTTAATTTATGATGCGCGTTCAAATGTTCAATCAGACAACGGGCGCACATTGTAACGGAGGGAAGTTTTTAGTAGCTGCAAGTTTGTAGCCGCAGCAGCCCTCGGAGAGACAGACCACACAAAAAGTTAATGTGCGCATTGTGCGGAACACTGTGGCAAGCAAATAGTGCGGTTTATGTCGCGTTGTCCGAGCGCGGCGCATGTCCGGCACAATGCGGGATATAAACCCTGTCTGAGTCTTCAAGAGTTTTTATCAAACGCCTGTTTTTGCTCCCGCGCTGCGACGTCAGTATTGTACTGCGCGGACGGCGGCGCGGCGGCGGCGGCGGCGGCGGCGGCGGCGGCGAGGAGCTGCTCGTAAAACATTTGATAAGCTTGTTCTTGATGTGTTTCTGTAACCTGAACTCGATATTAAACTTTTTAAATTAAGCACACAAAAGAAAGAAGCAAATCGTGAGAACCACCGTCACAGCGGATCAGAGTCGCGCCTGAAATAAAATGTAATAAAAACCTTTACTCGTAGGTATTTGTTGTACGAACCACTGGGTTTAGTTTTATGTTTCGTTGTTTTATTAACATTTCGAGGTATCCCGGTATGTCGGGCCGTTTGCTATAAATTGTGTTGTCGCGGGGGCGTTGCGGGGCGGCGGCGGGCGCGCGGGGGGAAGGGAAGACCTCCTCATTAAAATACCTATCAGAGCAGCGGAGGGGCGCGGGGGTTCGGGGGGGGTGGCCCTCAGACTCATCCGTTATTGGAATCGAAACTCATTAATTTTATGAATTTTGAACAATGCGCATGACCTTAATTATTCGATATTTTTCTAGAAAGATTTCTGCGCAAATGTTCGATGTGGGGATGGCTTTAGAAGAAATTAATATCAAAGCTTAATATAAAGATACATGTTATCTGCGGAATAAGATGGCGACCTGCACTGAAGCAGGGTTTCATCTATTTTTTACGAAGCGTTGTTTTATCAGTTTTGATTATAATTTACAGATTACGCAGTGCTATATGTAGAGTTACAATTTTGTTAAATTAACAGCAGTTCCAAGTGTAAACATTAAACTTTACCACAAAAAATTTAGACCGGTCTAAAATCGCCAATTTGTATGACAAACTAGTAATTTAAACCTAGTCTAGTGATTTAGACCCGGTTTAACTTTTTTGTGGTAGAGGAGCCGTAAATCGTTTTTCACTCCAAATTGATATACACAGTCGAGTTTCCACTTCAAGACCAGGATCGATGGTTCGAGCCAGGATAATCAGTACTCGGGAACGACTTGTCCGAGTATCATACTCGACCGAGTAGCCTCCAAACACTGAATGTCAACATGAAACTCGTATTGCGGGTACTGGGCAAGATGAGATCAAACTCCAGCAAACCTAGTTGACGTCACGGGACCAGACCACCCGTGACGTGCTGTGAACTATAACAGCGTGCTAACGAACAACAACACATGCATCAGCGCAGGCGCAGGCGTCATCAAGTCGTAATTGCTAATGACTCTATTAGCGACATGTAGCCCTGTATGGCAGGACTCGTTCCCGCCGCAGCGCCCGCAGCCGCGGAAACAAAGCGGCGCGCGCGCATGCATAATGCACTCGAGCAATTAGTCGCTTGCGCTGCGTGCGACACACGTCACAGACAGCTGGCAGGTGTCCGTGGGCATCGTCATCGTATTTACCACTAGCACTAGTCGAAGGATGAAAGCGTATTTCCTAATCTTCCAGTTATCGTTTACTTATCTACACTTCAAAAATGTCTTTGTAATTGAACCAGCGCACAGCACATAATAAGTCCAGGTAGGTATTTCGAAACAGGCGACAGCAGTATCTTGCGGTCGTCATCGTCGGCAGCCATCGGGGGCTATCGGGGGACTATCAGCGCGGCATTAGCATACTAATAGCGAGATGTGATCGGCGGTGACGTCACAGGTGATACCTACTGCCTGCAGGACGAGGCGCGGCCGCCGGGCTGCAGTCGAACGATCTTACATTCTCCGTGGCTGGTACGTGCCCCCCGCCCCCTCCCGCGTCCCCCCCGCGTCCCCCCCGCGTCCTGCGCAGCCTCGCAAGTAATTAAACTGGCCGCGCGGCGCAGGTTTTGCTCTGTTTGCAACAAGTGCCAAGTGCGAGCGGCGGCGGCGGCGGCAGCGGCGGCCGCGTGCGGACCGATGTTTTGCTTTATTTTAAAATATTTATATGGACGGAATGCTGTTTAATAAATAAGCGGGCGCTGCGGGACGGCCGGGATGGACTGCTTTATTGCAGAGAAATTAAATTAATAAAATATAGTACGTTCTTTGCTCGACGCCCGTTACCGATACCTACGTGTCACTATTGTGTGTAGAGCGGCTCATTTAATTAGAGTTCCTCAGAATGCGCCAGCTCATCGCGGCCGCTGCGGGCGCCGCGCCACACTGAGCTCCAAATAAATTTAATTACGTGCCTTTTCTATACATAACTACTTATTTTGAGCTTAAATAAAGTTTTGTTTTTTTGTATAGGCAGTTCAGGGTCAATTCCTTCAAATAAAGCCTCCATGCAGTATTATGAGTTATGGCTGACGAATGGCGAGCCCGCGGCGAGCTGGGCCTGCAGGATGTTATTGTTGCAGTAGCCCCCCGCTCCCCCTTCCCTCCTCCTGCTCCCGGTGAGGTGAGGGGCGGGTGCGCGGGGCGCGGGGCCGCGGATCATTTTCTAATTAAATCCGTGCAGAGGCTGCGCGGGGTCAACGTCCGCGGCAGGTGCGCCCCCCCGTCTCCCCTCTCTCCGCCGCACCCTCCTGCCTCCGGACTGGTTCCCGCCGGGATCTTCCTGCGATTCATAAACTTCCCGGTTTTTATAAACCTCTTACTTACATGCTACATGTCATTGTTGCTCGCCGTCGGCGTCTGCCGCGGGCGCAGGGCTGCTCGCAATGAACGAGAACTGCTCAATGCTTTACAAAGACTGCTTTGGGTGAAAATAATCAACCATTCGTGCTTGCTTTGTTATTTGCAGACAGTTCATAATTGCAGTGATACCGATGTTCCTCATGCAAAACATAACATGATTCAGCCAGTGTCACAATCACAACCATAATAATTGACTAAGTGGTGAGTCACTGACCAGCAAGTATTAATTTGTTTCAAAATAGCTTCACATTATTCGCCCAGCAGTCTGGCGCTACCTTACTGATACAGAACAACAGAGGCACGCACAGCTAGCGTAGAGGCGTATGTATCATCTAACTCGTCTACGACTAGGGAACATTCACCGATTTGGCTGTGAAAAGATTGTTCTACAAATTGTGTTGTGGAAATCAGTTTTGTACGACAGTGTCGAACATCGCCTGCGATATTGACTTTGATTTACGTTTGTTGGTTTGAGGCCTGATTTACAGCAAAGCGGAGAGGAGAGGAGATGATTTGAATAACCAATCAGATTGCGTTATTTCCACATCTATTAGCCACTTAGCTTTGGTTTGAAAATCAGATTTTAAATCGGTGAAAACTTTTTTTTTAAGGTGGATACCTCTTATCAAATAACCTGCGGCCCCGGTTATGTGGGGTTCGCACCCACTAAAACCCCGCCGGTGTCCGCCTCAGATGTTGGCAAGGGGGTCATGGGCTCATCTATTTTAGCTGGTTATCTCCGCGACTTCGATGAAAACCTGGCCATAGCATTCAGGCAGGACGCTACATTATTTCCTTCATACGTTTTTAATTATCGACAATACATATATGTTACCTATTAATAGTTTGGTAATGTATAAGTTGACGATTGTGTGCGTGTGTTCTACAAATCACCCATTGTCAGCGTTGTCGGTCTGTCACAGATAAAGACTTGCGCGTCCGTGTCGTGATATTAGTGCTATTAAGATTAATCCACGCGTTCGCCTCCATGGATGTATGACCAAAAGTGATTGCTTTCAATTTGAATATGCTTAAGTGCTTAAATGTCAGATGGTATCGGCGGGAGCTATCAAGGAAATTGGTTTGAACATTATTTATTATGTAGACAGCTCTGATTTTTAGATAAAAACCAAATAGTTTGAGTACTATAGACTCTTCGATATATTACTAGGAATCTTTACTTGATGATTTTATTTATAGATAAATTAAACTGGTTCTCTCTGTTTTCATTTTTTGTTATCAATATTGTTTTTGAAGTTCATATTTTTATTCATTAATCAGTCTCAGTCATAGTGGCGTCGCCGGCGTCGGAGTAACAACGTGAAACAGGATGAATAATCAATATATATAAAACTCTTCCGTTACTGACTGACTGACTGACTGACTGACTGACTGACAGACAACGCAGAGCTGAAACTACTGGTCGTAGCGGGATGAAATTTTGCATGTAGGTTCCTTAGGCGGTGTAGGTGAGCACTAAGAAAGGATTTCCCAAAATGCCCATGGGAACGGGAAAAAATTGATTTTTGTGTTTATGAGAAATCTGCGTGAGTGAAACCGCGGGGCAGCTTCTAGTCAATATGTATAAAACTCTTCCGTTACTGACTGACTGACTGACTGACTGACTGACAGACAACGCAGAGCCGAAACTACTGGGCGTAGAAAGCTGAAAATTGGCATGTAGGTTCCTTGGGAAGTGTAGGTGAGCACTAAGAAGGGATTTCCCAAAATTCCCACAGGAACGGGAAAAAACGGAATTTTTGTGTTTATGAGAAATCTGCGCGGGAAAAACCGCGGGACAGCCTCTAGTACAAGCATCATGACCCGTAGTCCCGCGAAGCCTTTATATTACTTGATGGGCCAGTATATAAAAAAATATATTTTAAGCTTACTTTTTTTTATTTCATAGAGAAAGAAGTCTACAAAACATACTTACTTATAGGTATGTAAGAAGGGGCTGAATTTTGTATACGAACTCTTTTTTATCTTCTTTGTAAATGATTTAACTCTACATCTAAGCTCTACCTACATTATATATACAGGTATTATAAAAACACAAGTGAAAGTGAGTCGAAATTAATCACAATTAACAGCAGGAAGTTATAAAAAGTAAAACGAAACTAAACTACGTACAAATAGTCTAGCTCAGCGAGCTGCGCGCTGCTGAGCGGAGTAGTGATGGGCAGAGCTTTTTATAATACAGCACACTCAAAATTACTGATATTGTTATCTGCTCTTGAGCTCCGAAATCAATCAATATATATAAAACTCTTCCGTTACTGACTGACTGACTGACTGACTGACTGACAGACAACGCAGAGCCGAAACTACAGGGCGTAGCGAGCTGAAATTTTGCAGATGGGTTCCTTGGGGAGTGTAGAGGAGCACTAAGGAATAATTTCCCAAAACTCCCATGGGAACGGGAAAAACGGGATTTATGTGTTTATAAGAAATCTGCGCAGGTGAAACCGCGGGGCGGCCTCTAGTACTTCCATAAAACAAAAAGTAAAAGTATAACAATGACTGAGACATAATATCGTAAGTCGGCCGGCGGCCCAAATGTGTAATTGACATAATAAAAGTCAGGGGACTGGATCGTAGATCATCGAGGATTCACAGTAGAAGACCAAAAACTGAATTTTCTTATTTTCACATTCACTATTGTACTAGAAGTCAATAAGCATACTATACAACAACGAGTAAAAGACGTGAAATTCTACCATTGTCATAATATTAATAAAACACTGTATATTTTGGCCAGCAGCAGCCTCCTGATTATGATAAACTAAGGAAAAAAGTACTTAAGTTTTTAAGAGAACTAAAGACCGTATTAGTCCGGTCACTGGACCCAGGAGGTGACCTTCCTACACAAAGAGGAACACAAGGAATGCGCTAATTGTCCCGGCGAGGCGACATGTAGGTCGGGTGACTCCTCAATTGGACTAAATAATTTGGGAACGTTCCCACGACGACGCAATTAACGGCGATCATTAGTGCAGAGAGACGGCGCGGGGAGCAGGGAGGGGATTTGACATCACTTTTATTTTAACACAAGCAGTGAGATTTTATTACAACGTGGTTACAACGAAAAATCTTACGTCGGTGGTTGGTGCATGGTGCAGCCAGTGTACAGGGAGCAGACCCCTTTCGTTACGTGAAAAGACTGACCGAATACCAGTAAAATATATATACCAATATTATTAAGAGGAAGGATTTGTTTGTTTGTAACGAATAGGCTCCGGAAATACTGAACCGATTTGAAAAATTCTTTCACTGGTAGGAAGCTACACTATCCCCGAGTGTCATAGGCTATATAAGATTTTCAAAAAAATTAGGGATCCTTACTTAAACTCAAATAATGTAACCCAAGGTGCAATATTTTTTTCGTTGTTTACATATTTTGACAGGTGGTTTGTTGTTGTTGTTTGTTTTTTTATTCGCCCATTCTGGGCAGTCAAAAGAACATAGTCTATAGAGCAAAGTCTTTAGAAGTATTTTATATTCTATGGCGTAACGAAGTAAGCCGGGACAGCTCGTGTTTTAATAAAAGCGATTCAGGCAATCATGCATCGTTGGAATGGTTAATTACAAGAATTTACCCAGTAACAAATTTAATTAAAAAAAACGTGGTTATTACAAATTTGTGAACAGAACGGCGTTCTACTGCGTATGAACTACGCATGAACTACGTGTTTAAATTAATATGAATTCAGTGAACCGAGTGGGAACCGAGATTAGAATCTTAATTATTTTAGTCGCGGGTTTAGGTTAGCACTAGTGGTCGTCGATGAGATGAGTCAGGCAGGAGGACTTGTCATGACATCATGTCGACGACTCTGATCAAGGGATCCATAATGTGCGTGCTGTTCTTATAGAAAGATCACCGGCGTCATGGCACTTCGCGAACTGACGGTTCTGCGCTGCCGTTCGTTGACTCCTAAGCTGGTCTCATCACCGTAGCTGAGGGCCGTCCATTGATGGTTATAAGCCTCGCCCACAGTATGGCCACAAGAACAAACCTTTTAAAGGGGTTTGTTATAACCTCTACGCTAGACAGGCTGGTTGGCCAGCGCAGTAAAATGCTCTTCGAGTTCGGTTTGGCCACGGCTTCGCGCTTTATTATCAAGTTTTCTAACCAACGACGCTCCTGTCCATCCTTTAGGTGTTCCTTTAAGTAGTCACCTTTTACGACACCCGTGGCCTCCTACGGGTGTCCCACGGGTGTCCTATCCTCATTAGAGGTGGTGGTGTTCTGAGCTTCCACCGCAACACCACAGCTTTAAGCTGCAAGCTGGGCTCAACTACATTCATAGTTTATGTTTACCTGGTACTTTTAATTATAAATTTAAAACTAAAATGCATGAACGATTAATTTTAAAAGGAAATACCTAAGTAATAAGTGAAACCAAGTGTACTTTATAAAATTTTGTAATCAAAATCAACTTGGCGAAAATACACGGCGTTTGACACTTGGCGAAATGAGCACTTGGCGAATCTACACTAACCCAATTGCAGCGCTGTTCAGCCTTGGTTAGTTGACGGGATTGCAAAAGCAATCTGTTTTGTAATTAATTAGGTATCGGCTTGTTATAATCTGGCTGCCACTAGTACTATTGTGTCGGCGGCGGAAGACACTATCTGCGGACGTTGCGCAAGCCGGCGGCCCGGCGGCGGTGTGAGGAGCGGGACAGAATTAAATCTCGGGTCAAAAAATTATTTATTAATTTTAATTTTTTATTTTTATTATAAAGGTGACACAACATAATACAATCGGTGAAATCGCTTATATAAATGTTAGAGGTTAGAACTAGACTGCATTACAAAAACGTGTGCACACGAAACCAATTTAAAGTAACAGTGTTCATTACTCAAACAGTAACAAATATCGTCTAGTTTGTAAGTAATTCTGATTATACGGTCTTAGGTCCTATCCGATAGCGGCTCTTGCTTTGCAATTTTTACCAAAAACTTCTAAATTTATTTAAATTAAGTACTTATGATTGATTATCATCTTACAGTAACAGCTGCCCCGTACATCGACCCCGTCAGCTGATCGAACTAATATGTATGGAAATGCTATCTTTTTTTTTTAAGATTAACCCTGTTATTCATAAAAAATTAAAGAGCATTTTAGTTATTTGACATATGTCAATTTTGACTGGATGTCACGAATTTACCATACAACAAACCAGAGAAGTAGACCTCCAGTAAAGCTACTTAAAATGTACTGTATCTTTATGAATAAGACGGTAAGAGTTGTTAGGATGGCGAGCTGAATTAACCACTCTAATATCTTACCGCCTGGTCAGAAATATCCATGCATTATTTATGGGTCATTCTTCAGGACACGTTTTTTAGGCGGCATCGCAAAAAAAAAATAGAATTCGTTGAGTAAGAATGCAATATTTTTTTTCAGGCAATGTTTTCATCCTCCTTTAGCTGGGACATCACTGATTTTCAATGAATTCAAGTATTTAATGTCATTAAAAAAATTACGAACCCCCGTTCTTCCATTTGCGTGGTGTGTCCCTAACCCAGATTTGGCAACTTAGATAATTTTTACTATTATACTAATAGATTCTAAATTCCAAAAAAAATAATGTGAAGTCCTACATTGTTGACAATGCGATAAAAAATGTTAAATTGATTATATAAGTTTAACTTTTTCAGAAAAAAAAAATATTTGTACTTGTCCTGGGGTTGCTTCTGATTTGCGTGGATCAGCGTTCAATCACTCGTACGTCCCTTGTTTCGCGACCCTGTCTTATGTCATCCTAATACAAGTTATATCTAGCCACACTCTAGCGGTCTAGCTAAGTGTGATGTATGATGAGCTATCAAGCTTCAGAAAAATGAAGGCAAAGACAACGTTGCGTGGGTTTGGTTTCTGAAATCTTTCATTTGCGTGGTTCGATTTCCAGCGATATTTATAGACTTATTCATTTAATTTAATATTGTAGCAAACATACATACGGTAACATACATTTTATTTAACTTACAGTTTATTTAATCAATAGGTTTGATAAAAAAAAAATCATAAAGGTTTTATTCTGATTTTCGTGGTTGTGATTTGCGTGGTTTACGTGGCAATTTTGACCACGCAAATCAAGTGTTTGGTCGGGCAATTGATATTATTTAAATTTTTACTATAGTTTTAGATACCTACTTATCATTACTTAATAGTACCAATATTTAATGTAAGATATAAATAATAAAATCTTAGTTAAACTTAAAACATGATTATTAGTACGCAAGTATGAAAAATACTAAAAGAAATCGGCCGAGATAAATAGAAAAAAAAAACCGCTATAGAAACAGATTAAAGAACTATGATGAAAAAAATTTAACGGATGATGTTAAATTTAAATTTTCAAGGACATTCCTGAAAAATAATAATAAAGTATTTTTTTATAATGTTTATCCAATTTTATACGTTTTTACCATCATGAGGAAAGCAATGGAGGACGCACAGATCGGCATCTCAATAGGCGGCCGTAAGATCACCAACCTTAGTTATGCACATGATTAAACTCTTATAGCATCTAACGAGGAAGAGATGGCTTTCATGCTGAAGAAAGTGGAAGCAGAGAGCATCAAGCTTGGATTGAGAATAAACCACAGCAAAACCAAGATCATGGTTGTGGATAGAACCCAAGTCCTTCTCCAATCCAATGCTCTAGATAGTTATGAGAAAGTAGACGAGTTTGTATACCTAGGTTCGTTAATAACAAATGCTGGTGGTTGCACACAAGAGATTCGCCGACGTGCTGGAATGCCTAACAGTGCTATGACTAACCTCAAAAAATTGTGGAAGAATCAAGGTATAGGCCTTGGTACCAAGGTACGTTTGGTGCGGGCACTGGTATTCTCCATCTTTATGTACGGTTCAGAAACCTGGTTTATCAAGAGCGTGGACTTATCCAAAATTGATGCTTTCGAGATGTGGTTTTGGAGGAAGATGCTAAGAATCCCATGGACCGCAATGAGAACAAATGATTCCATTCTGAGCAAACTGAAAATCTCAAAACGTCTCTCATCAATCTGCCAAGAGAGGACTCTCAGATTCTTTGGGCACATAATGCGCTCACCACACCACAGCCTCGAACGTGACATAATTATGTGAAAAGTTGAAGGCAAGCGCGCTAGAGGAAGAGCCTCTACAAGCTGGTCGGATTCCAATAAACAAGCATGTGGTTCCATGCAGAGGGCAGCCTACATAACCCTTGATCGCGATATATGGAGGGAAATAATTATTGATCATGATCCTCAGCCATGAGGGAACGACGAAGAAGAAGAAGATACGTTTTTAACTACAAAATTACTGAAGAAAAAAAAAGCTAGTCAGTCTAGCTCATAAAAAACTGTTCACATTGATACCTAAAAATATCCATTCTAATATATTAGTACTCTGAGGTTCTAATCCTCAAAATGTCGTTCGCACATACCCTGGGCCTAGTTTGTATACGTTTGAGGGTAGTTCGATATTCCAATATGAAGCAATTATTATATGAAGCAATAACTATTATAAAATCAATACAATAATTTTATTTCTGATTTACGTGGGATGTTTTGTGATTTGCGTGGCTTAAGATTTTTTAACCTTGATTATCTCAGTAAGTTTTTTAGTTATTGTGATGCCTCATCCGCTAAAAACATTAGTTTTACGTATGTATTTGGACTTTGATGTCAAAACAATAAAAAAATGATATCTCAAAATTGCCACGCAAATCACAAAATAATGCGTTGCTCGAAGAAGCACCCTTATTACAGTAACATGATGTCGGTGTGTCTCCGACATTGCTTCGCACAGTACAGTCGCAGCAAACTGCTGATCGTTGACGGGCGCTAACGGACGCACCTGACGCCGCGGGCCGCGGTCGGAGCTGGAATAAACATTATAAATACTATTTGTAGAGACTTTCTAAGGGTCAACATCGACTTTTGTCGGTCAACAATAATTACGTTTCTAGAGCAGAGTCGATGCACTTCGATCTTGCGTCACTCACATAGTTTAACTATGCAAATGGACTCTAATGGGTTACACTGGTTACATTATATGGCTATTGCACGAAACATAGAGTAAGAGCTATACCGTGATTCTTCCATGAAGCAAGTATATTAGCTACGCAATTCTTCTGACACGTGAAGACGAGGTTAGGACGAAGGTAAAGACAGCAGACAGATGCGACAGTGACCCAAAATGAAACGATGATGACGCTTCAACAAAGACACAGAATCCCCAGAGCTGCTCCTGAACTACTCCGAGCCGCTGATCATTTGTTTGATAGAACATTTAAGTTAATTATCAACAATCATGCTCCTAACAAAAACTGGTATATTATACAACGAATCAATATTCGTAGGTATTTTGTCTAAGAAACCTGTCTCAGACCAGCCTCTGTAAAACTCACGCATTTATCTCAATATTGTGAAACCTCATAGATGTGTATCTATCCGATACGACATAATATTTATTGGTATCGCGACTTAATCCTTAAAGATTCCAATAATAAATCGGTGCAATTTACCTGCAAAAAACGAGTCGTGCGTGTACCTCGCCCGCGGCCACAACCGGTCGCGGCCGCGGGCGCGGGGGGGCGAGGTACGACGAGCGGGGGGAGCTGGTGAGGAGCAGGGCAGGAGGGGGGGGGGAGGGAGAGGAGCGGGTGCGCCATTTGTCAAAATAAAACCAGCGCGGGAGCGGAATATGCAGCTTACCGGCAGGCAGCAGCGGCCCGCTCACTCTTACTGCCATTAAATCTGCCTGGAAGGATGAAAGAAACTGGGACATCGATATCTGTTATACGTTTTCTTACATAAAATAAAAAAAAATATCAAGAATTTTATTGTTTTTGGTATAATTTTTGATAGACAAAAATCATTTTTCAGAAAGTTCATTCCAGCCTGATCCGATCAGAGAACGACTAAACTAACGTAAAGCATATTAACAGTCATTAAAAATTTATTTTAATTTGTATATAAATTTCTAGTTTAGAGTCTGCTCGTCCCCGGGACCGCGGAGCTGGCTGAAGCTTCTGATATCTTGAAAAATTACGTTGAAGTGAGAAATGCTCTACATTTGTGAATTTCTTTTTCTTTTGTAAACCTGACATAATGTTTGTTACCACAAGAAGTATCATATCATCCGAGGAGCCCTGCGGCCTCTGCGGCTGCACACAAAACAACGACAACCTCGTGCGGGGTCCTCTATCGGATTCCTCCGAATTAACTCGAGATAAGCTCCCTGCCGCCCCCGCCGCCGGCCCCCCGCCCCGCCCCGCGAGACTCTTAATTAAAACGTCGGAGACTCAAGCCGCACAGCCTGCGCTGAATCCTACTGCGGACTGATACATCCTTGACCTTGACTGAGACAACAGAGGCAATTCGTTTTGATACCTATATGGGTTGTCTTATGAGAAACTTTAACAAAATCTTAATAAACCTGCTGGTTCGGCGGCAGCGCGGCCCGCGCCCGGCCGAGTGACGGCCGCACACACTTATCAAGACCGTCTCAACCCTTTCTCATCATTATCATTAAAGAGTTATTGGAGGATCGCTCCGGTCCCTTTTTAAATTAGGTGGCTTTTTATTTGGTCGGAATTATAGGATTTAAGTAATTGTTTCGCTTTTCTGCCGATTCATTTGAAAAAATGTGTGTCTCATTATAAAAGATTGGGGGCGTCCGCAACGGTGGCGGCGGCGGCGGCGGCGGCGGCGGCGGCGGCGGAACATTACAATAAATTTTAGTATACTATAAGGTATTCTCTGATTATTATATTATAGAGCTTTCTGGCGAGAGGCGGGGTGGAACGGGGAATGGTAGAGTGCATATAGACTCTAAGTGTGAAGCTCCTTTCCAGGTGGTATTATATACTCAACCTACAAGTGCTGGCTGGCCGCCGCCCGGCCGGGACTCTTGTCTCCGGAAGTCGCTCCTCCAGAGACAATGCACTCGCACAGTTGTTGAGATTTAGTTTGTGTACATGTAGGCGTTAAGGGTCTAGCCTCATGGAAGTAAAGAATATCTTCTTTTTTGTTAAAACAAGTACCTACCTGATTCCCGAAGCACGCGTGGCGCGCGGGAGCTGCCCCCGAAGTGAGGTCGAAGAGGTTTTAATAAATAAGATTTCAGGAACAATTGCTCTATCATGTTGTCGCTAATAAGACGTAACATTAGCCCGAAGTTTTTATCTATCTCTTCGTCAACACAAAGAAGTTCCTTGTATATTCTATACTTATTTCTTGCATATTACACATAATTAAATAATATTAATCAATAAACTTAGCTAAAGAAGAAAGGTGAAACAGATTGATTTGAAAGTAATTTTAAAGACTGTGAGTAAGTTATTTCAAAAAAGCTTAAGTTAATGTATGAGATAAGAATAACAATTTGATATTTGCTCTTCAAAAACAAACCTTCCAATGACGTCTCAGTCAATTAGATATGTAAACGCGGCTGAGCCATTAGTGTGTACAAACTGATGTGAGCACAAAAAATGCTAACAGAGGACTTGGAGCATGATCGAGCACGGACAGGTACCTGGAGGCCAGCAGGCTGTGTGTGTGTTTGTTTGTTTGTATGTCCGTCCAGTGCGGCCAGGTGGCTGCCGCGGGCGTGGGCTTTTTTTTAAACAAATTCATAACTGTTTGGTCAATAAAAACTATCACTTTGAAATGTGAACCCTTCAATTATACGTAAAAGGGTCTTTCTAAACTATCACAGAGGTAGAAACTAACTACGTTTATCTTACACTCATCTTCTTTTCGGCAGTGACGCTTCTATTTAAAGATAACCGCTGCTATGCTATCTTTACAATAATTACCTCGGCTACTAAATCTGTTTAATAAATTTAGACCGTATGTAATAAGTATTAGTAATTAGAAAAACCAATCATTCTAAATAACGACATATCGAGATTAGCTAATGGCGGCCGGGAACGTCAGTGCGGACTGAAACCAGCTGAAAAAGCGGGCGTCGCCGCGCCGCTTCCGCTGCATACCTGCGGACAGCGGCAGCGCGGCCGCGGCGGCAAAAACCCGCGAGCCGCGCGCGGCCGGCAAAAACCAAACATCCTTTCCCACTGCGCTCCTCCGCCTCCTCCGCCTCCTCCGCCGCTGCCGTCGGGACGCGGTGCCGATGATTTAATTGCTCTTTATAAGTTGTTTTATCATAACTGGTCGCGCGACGTGTGTCGATAGCATGGGGTGACTTAATGCACTCTGGTATTGAATGCCTGTTCATCATAGCAACCAGCAGGCAAGAATCCATTTCCGCTAAGACAATGAAATGTTCTATTGATCGAAAGCAGCTATCGCTATGTGAGAGGGCGCTGGCTGATAGCGTCCACGCAGCATGTTTGTTACCTCTCTCTCAACATAAATTAGCTGCATCCACAATCAAGCGGCTACCTTATAATTAGACTAATAACCCTTCCAGACCGTATATTCATTAATCGACAACATTATTATGTAATTGATCGCTCGGAAACTTGACTGGTTCTGACGAAACGACTGCGGTAGGTGGTCCTGGCGCGCGGGGTTGAGAGGGAAGCCCGGGGAGGGGAGGGGAGGCTGTATGTCATCTTCCCCGTTGACAACCCGGTGGTCGACTTACGAGACTTGCGGGCTTGAAAAATGTTCCCTAAATCAGCTTCACTAATAGCAGAAATCAAAGATATGCTATTGCCACAACTATTGCATAAAGGTAGAAGGCCTAGGCATGTAAATGTATCCTTATGCATATGCAAGAGAGATATAAATCTCAGAGATGTCAATCTAATGTAGAGTCGAGAGCGCGGAGGTCCGCGACTCGGTCGCCGGCGGCGGCGTGCGGTACGAGGGTACGAGTCAATTAGCGGCGGTCAGCGATCCAGCCCACGCATAGGAACACGCTGAAAACACGGCTTTACTTTAATCAACTATTTAGCTGATGACAATAACAGTTTTACTCATATGGTGCGGCATAGAACACAATCCCCCACGCCAAGCATGTGGCGTCTCTCGTTGAAATACTTAAAGAGCCATACTGATACTGCGATGCCTGCAAAACCTGCCAAATGTCCACAATGTTTCTATCTGTGGCAAACTATGAGGGCTATGGGGCAGACCTCTATTCAGCCGTGCACGTCTATATGTTGTTATGAGATGCCAAATAAATTACTCTATCAATACCTACAAAAGATACTACATCGTAGTCGCCACCGTACGCGCATGCAACGGATCACCTCGACGGCTGGCGGGCAGCAGGAAGCCTTTACAATAACGTAGATAAGGCCGATCTCGCCGGGCATGTAAATTGTGAAGGCTCGGAGGATGTGGCCGTACCGTCGTCGATGCTATCTAATTAGGACCCCGGTGACATATCCTGTTATTGTGCCGCGGCGGCGGGCGGTCTATCTAGCTAGCTGCTAGATTCTAGACCACGCTACAAAACAAAAGTTCTACTAAGCGCTCTAAGAGACGACGCCGCCACCGCGCCACCGCGCCGATGCCGCACCGCCGCCGCCACTATCAATGCAAATTGTATCGTGCCATTGTACTTTTTGTCTATACCAATATTATAAAGAGGAAAGATTTGTTTGTTTGTTTTTTTGTAACGAATAGGCTCCGGAAATACTGAACGAATTTGAAAAAATCTTTCACTGGTAGGAAGCTACACTAACCCCGAGTGACATAGGCTATATGAGATTAAAAAAAAAAAAATAGGGATCCTTACTTAAAATCAAATAATAATGTAACCCTTACATAATTTGACAGGTGGTTTGTAGTTGTTGTTTATTTTTTGATTCGCCCAATCTGGGCAGGCAAAAGAACATAGTCTATAGAGCCAAGTCTTTGTGTAGTATCTTATATTCTATGGCGTAACGAAGTAAGCCGGGACTACTCGTTAGTAATACATTGCTTGTTTTGAACATTGCACGATAGGGCAGCGCGGCGGCGGTGCGGCGGTGGCGCGGTGGCAGCGTCGTCTGTTTGAGCGCTTAGACATCTGAGAGCTGACATTTACAATGAAAGACTGTCGGCGCCCGCGACCCGCGATATTTCAATCAGCTCATGCGGCTCTATGTAGCCCAACAGATCTTAAATGTTTTATTACGCCGATGCTATTGATTGCAAATTTGTTGTATACAAATCGCTCGACCTGCAGCTGCCCCTTGTCGGAGGATGGATGAGGCTGGTGGCTGGTAATGATGATGTAGAGCCGCGGGGGCGGGGCGGGGCTGCAGCAGATAATGAGCCCCGTGACATTTCCTTGAAGAGTTATTATTGAGATTGAGTTAAGACAACAATCTATAACGCAGCGTTGGTGCTCTATGATTTGATTTTAAAGACAAACATAATTAATAGGTAAATTAAGAAAAATCTAAGGAGTCAATTTTAGTCTGTTCTTGTCATATTGAGTAACTAGAGGCTGCCCCGCGGTTTTTCCCGCGCAGATTTCTCATAAACACAAAAATCCCGTTTTTTTCCGTTCCCGTGAGAATTTCGGGAAATCCCTTCTTAGTGCTCATCTACACTCCCTAAGGAACCTACATGCAAAATTTCAGCCCACTACGCCCAGTAGTTTCGGCTCTGCGTTGTCTGTCAGTCAGTCAGTCAGTCAGTCAGTCAGTCAGTAACGGAAGAGTTTTATATATGTCACCGGAAAATAATAAGATTCGCAAGTTTATAAATTTCCTAGGAAATTTATAAACTTTCGTAGGATTTTAAACGAGAGATGAATTGAATTATTTTACGCCCACTTTTTCGCAAATTTATAAATTTTCGGATTGCCATTTTTTTCGGACTGGTGAACACACGTGTCAGAGAGAATTTGGTCAAAAAATAATAAATTTTGACTTATTTCCATCTAATATTTCTCACTTCTGTTCGGTTTAAGTGTTTTATGGTGCTGGTTATTGGGTAAGCTTACTACTAACTCTTGTGATGGAGGATCCTCCGGGATCGGGTGATCCACCCGATCCTGGCGACGGTGATGTGGAAATGAATCCTTCTCCTGCTCTCTTCCCCTCCCTTCCCTCTTCCTCTGCCTTGTCAAAGAAAAGACCTGCCCCTTCTACCTTGTCTCCTACAGTCACTAGAAAAGTTATTGTTAATTCACAACTCGCAACCGAACCTTCCCTAACCTCTCAAACAACCTATTTCCATCCTTCTCTTGAAACTGAACAAAAATCATACCCCAGGGATTCTACTGGACCTTTTAAGGTCCATGTACAAAGAATCGAGGCCGACCCTTCAGCTGGACTAACAATCCACTGCCTCAAATTTGGACGCTTCCTTCATTCTATTAACACTAAAGGAATTAAACAAGGAGGAGTAAAGTCGGTAGGCAGAAACCGTGTTGAGGTTGAATTCAAAACTGCAGAAGACGCAAACAATTTTCTCATCAATGACTCAGTCACTCAAAGTGGGTATAAGACAATGATCCCTTCCTACAACATTACTCGAATGGGTCTAGTTAGAGGAGTCCATACAGACTTTTCTATGGAAGAGTTTGTTTTCTCAGTTTCTTTACCAGAAGGCTGTGGCGAAATACTCAAGGCCAGAAGATTGAATCGTAAAACAACTTCACAAAACTCTCCTGTCTGGGTGCCTACTCAGTCAGTTGTTGTAACATTTAAAGGTCAACGCCTTCCATCTCATATCTATTCATATGAAACCTCTCTTCCAGTTGATAAATATATCCTACCAACTATTCAGTGCATGAATTGCTGCCGTTTCGGTCACGTCAAAGCCCAGTGCCGTAGCCAGCCTCGTTGCTACAAGTGTTCCCAACCTCATGCTGGTGAGACATGCTCAGTAGATGAATCCCAATCTACCTGTTTGTTTTGTTCTGGTTATCACTCTGCTACCAGCAGTGTATGTCCCGAACAATCCAGACAAAAATCTATAAAACTTGTCATGTCTGAAGATAACGTAAGCTACCAAGAAGCATCTCAAAGATTTCCAACAGTTCGACGCTCATACTCTGACGTAGCCAGTGTTCCCAACTCTCAGCAATCTTCCCAAAATACTCCCTTTAACTTTACTACTCCCTCTGCACAGACACAGTCCTACAGAAAAACAATAACCATTAACCGTCGCCCTCATGTTTCATCAAATCAGGGTTATGATGTTCAGGCTCATCGCCAAATTACTGCAAATGTCCCTTCTTCCCTCCCTAATGGCTGTGCTTTATTAGGAGATTCATCTCCATCACAAATCACTCCTAATGAGAATCTCCTAGACCTTATTTTATCTCTTCTTTTAAACTTAATATCTAAATATAATGACTCCCTACCGTCCAACGTTGCCAGCAAACTAATGCAGTTAACTTCTCTTCTCTCTAATCAAAATGGACAACAACCATCATCAATTCCTTCAGTGGAATCTTAAAAGTATTAGACACAAAAAATCTGAACTTATTTATTTAATCAACCGTTTTATTCCTCCAGTCGCGGCGGTTTCGGAGACATGGCTCAGACCGGGCTCTAATTTTAGAGTCCCTGGCTACTCATGCCTCCGGAGCGACCGCGTGGATGGTAAAGCCGGTTGTGCGCTTCTCTTAAGTCGCGCATTCAACTTTTCCCAAATTCCGCTCCCTTCTTTCCCAGATGAAATTAATGCTGTAGCTGCCAGATTAATGGATATTTCCTTCTTATCAATTTATGTCCCTCAACCCCATATTTCTCTTATCCCTTTTATTAAGGCTATAATCTCTAGCCTCCCCCCTCCTGTATTGATTTTAAGGTGATTTTAACGCCCATCATCCTGTATGGGGTACACCAAATCATGATAGCTTTGGTCTTGAATTATTAGATTGTTTTCAGGACCTTGATTTATGCGTCCTTAACGATGGGTCTCCGACCCGGCTAGTTTCCCCATATTTTGACCCCCGTAGCGCTGTTGATCTTTCTGTTACATCTTCCTCTCTAGCCTCTCTAACTTCATGGAACATTCTTGACCACACCTATGGCAGCGACCATTACCCTATAACTGTTTCTCTTCCCTTCAGGGTACAACCTGCTCCCATCCCTGATCCCCTGCTTAAATATAAATTAGGTAATGCTGACTGGTCTGCTTATTCAAATTCTGTCAAACAATACCTACATTCAATAGCCCCTTCATCCATTGAAAACAATATCCTCTCAACATACTCGCAGTTTGTTAATATATTAATTACTGCTGCAAATTCTAATTTCCCCCAAAAAGGCACGCCCCGTAAACGCCGCGTTTCATCCCCTCCCTGGTGGGATCAAGAGTGCTCTCAGATGGTGACCCAGCGTAAATCTGCAGAAAAAACTTACAAAAAATGTATGACGCTAGATAATTTCCTGTCCTATCAAAAAACATCTGCGCAAGCCAAAAAGTTATTTACCAAAAAGAAAAAGGCAAGTTGGTTTAATTTTTGTGAAAGTCTCTCTCCTAGAACCCCGTCTTCTACAATCTGGAAAAACATAAAGCGCTTCCGGGGCGCTTTTCTTGATTTCAACCCTTCTTCCAATGACCCATCTATTTGGATTAATGCTTTTGCAGATAAATTAGCACCAGCATATGTTCCAAATTCCATGGAACTTCCATCACCGTATCCCATACGTCGTCCCAAAGATCGTTTTGAAGAACCATTTGATATTTCGGAAATGCTGTGTGCTTTAAAAGGGCTACGAGACTCCTCTCCGGGGGAGGATGGTATTCCCTATTCTTTTATAACAAAATCAGGCATAGAAACGCAGACCATTCTTTTAAACATTTTAAATACAATTTTTGAAACAGGATCTATCCCATACGAATGGAAAAGATACATTATTATCCCTATTTTAAAACCCGGTAAAAATCCTCAAGATAGTTCGGCTCATAGACCCATAGCTCTGGCATCAGTTCTATCAAAAATAATGGAACATCTTATCAAAAATAGATTAGAATGGTTGGTAGAAAGTAGAGATCTCTTAGCAGAACGTCAGTTTGGTTTCCGCAAAGGAAAGAGCACCACAGACTGCTTAAGTGTCCTTATAACAGACATCCGAATATCTTTCACCAAGAAGGAATTCCTGATTGGTGCTTTTCTAGACATTTCTTCTGCCTATGATAATGTTTTACTTCCGGTACTCAGGCAAAAAATGCTTCAGCTGAGCATCCCAGAGAAGTTAACAAATTTTATTTCTAATCTACTTATGAATAGATCCATAATAATTCGATGCCAACATGGAAATTTAGAACCAAGAACCATTTGGAAGGGCCTTCCGCAAGGCTCAGTTCTTAGTCCACTTTTGTATAATATTTATACTTCCGATCTTCACCTCACTGTCAACTCTTTCTGTTGCGATCTGCAATATGCAGATGATCTTTCCCTTTATGTTTCTTCTTCCTCTATTGAACAAGCCCATTCCCGTCTTGGCTCCGCATTGTCCTACCTTAGCGTCTGGCTCACCGACCACGGTCTAAGCCTTTCTCCATCTAAAAGTTCCGTAGTCATATTCTCACGTAAACGTGACATTCCCGATATGGACTGTATAGCAGTAGACAATGAAACCATTCCTTATGCCAAAGAAGTTAAGTATTTAGGCGTAATACTCGATCAAAAACTATCTGGTATTCCCCATCTAAATTATGTTGCTAAAAAATGTGAAAAAAATGTAAACGTTTTGCGTGCTCTCTCTGGAGTATGGTGGGGCTCTCACCCATACTCTCAGAAGCTCATTTATAACGCCATAGTCCGTAGTCATCTTGACTATGCACTTTTTCTCCTTGGTCCGTGTAGTAAAGCGTGCTTAGACAAATTAGATAAAATCCAATCTAAATGCTTACGCATAATTTTAGGAGCCATGAAATCATCTCCTATTAATGCAATGCAAGTGGAATGTGTTGACCCGCCTCTTCATCTTCGTAGAGAATACTTGAGCGATAGATACTGTACGAAAGTTGCTCAGAATTCAAATCACCCTCTTCTTTCTCGGCTCAAGACACTTTCGCAACTTACCTCCAATCCCTACTGGTCACATAAATCTCTTCCTCCTATCTTAAAAAGTTTCATTAAATTAAATCGTCTTCCTAACCCAATTTATTCCGCCCCCAAAAATCTTCTATTTCTAAGTAACTTTGATGCTCTTATCCTAAAACCTAATATTCTCACAAGTATTGGTATTTCCAAGGACTCGCCAAATGCCAACAAACTCTTGATAGATTTCTTAACTGAACATTATCCTAACTGGACTACAGTTTTTACTGACGCTTCACGGCTATCTGAGGATGGCTGTGTAGGAGCAGCGGTTTGGATCCCCAAATACAAAATAATTTTAAATTTTAAATGCCCATCTCTCACATCAGTTTTTACAGGCGAGGCAATCGCCTTATTGGAAGCCCTTACCTATATAGAATCTCATTCACTTAATGAAACAATTATTCTTTCTGATTCCTTAAGTGTTCTTCAGGCTATTTCGTCTAATTCCTTCAGATCCAAAAACATATCTCCCATTATTTTCAAAATTAAAGAAATTTTGTTGAAATGTAGATCCTCTAATGTAAATGTTATTCTGGCATGGATCCCTGGCCACTGTGGTATTGTCGGTAACGAAATGGCAGACTCATGTGCTAAGCAAGCTGTTACAATTGGATGTCCTGATTACCTCCAAAATTACTCTTTGGATCTTCTCTCCCTAGCTAAAATTAACCTTTCAAAATCCTGGAACTCCCTTTGGAAAATAACAAAAAAAATTAAAGGTGTCCACTACGGTGGCATCCAGTCAGATATCCCAGTCAGACCATGGTTCTTCAAGTTTCGCGAGGCATCCAGACAGGTGACTTCAACTATAATTCGTCTTCGTCTTGGACATTGTTGTTCCCCAGTCTTCCTTCGTAAGATCAGGGTAAGGGATCATTCCTTGTGTGAGTGTGGCATTGATGAGGGAACGTTAGATCACATATTTTTTTGTTGCCCTAAATTTTCCGTTTCTTTGTATGACCTCATTCCTCATTACATTCCTAAACCCACTAACTTTAACTGTCTGCTCCCTTATGTGTTTTCCAAATTTATAATTATCCTTTCCAGATACATACAAAAATTTAATATAAAATTATGATACTTACCTATCCCTTAGATAGTACTAACCAATTTTTATTTTTTTGTGTTTCGTCATTGTTTGTGCCGTCCATAACATTTGTGTTTTTGTGTATTGTTTGTTTTAGATTAACTCAACAGCCAAGTGAGGAGTTCTACATAGAATATTTTTACGACCTCTCCTGTGTGTCTTTTCCAATACCCGACACTGGCAAAGTTGCTGTGCGTCTAACACAGCAGGAAGCCATAAATCAAGAAATTAATTAATTATAAATTTTCGACGCGTCGTAGTAAATTTATAAACTAACGGATATCAATCCGTAAGATTCTAAACGGATCGACCAATCACAGAAGAGCTTTTAATTTTACGCTTTTTGAAATACGGAAAATAACACACTGCTCTCTGATTGGTCGATGTTGACAGTGAAAATGCTTGCGTCCATAGACTTACGTACAATCAGACTTGCCAAACAATTCGATCACACTAAAAGTATTTTTACCGGTACTAAAAACTAAGTAGGTTTATAGGTTAATATGTGACCGCTAATGTACGAAATTCAGTAAAAGTGCACTAACTGGCTGAATCCGTTAGAGTTAGAAATAAAATGTTGTTCTCAACATTAACTAGGTAATCTGCAAAATCCCTAGGTAATCTACAGAGTTAACGACTAAGTTAGGTTCGAAAAATTGTTGCCTTAGATTTCAGTTTAACACAGGTAACCCAAGCTCCGCTCGCTTCGCTCGCTACGCTGGTTAAAGATCACAAGCCAAACCTAACCTAACCTACAATTTTGCCCTAGATTTGAATTTTCGGTCGGAGCTTTCTGTTTTCCGCACTTTAACGGCGAAACATCCGGTAATACGCACATTAACTAGGTAAAGTGCGGATACCCCATATTTCACATAAAATTTCGCACATTAACTGACCTAAACAGTTAATGTGCACATTGCCCGGTAAAGAGCACATTAACGTATTTCGCACTATAACGGTGACAGATATAATATAAGTAACCTTGTATTTTAGGTACCTACCTACCTAGTAGGGGGTTAAAATTCCCTATTTCACTCTACCAAAATAAAACATTTTGGTTATGGCTAAAACTTTCGTAGCTCTGTGTTAAATTTCAATTCATTATACATGGCGTTTGGTTATTGGTTACTTATTATTTTACGAGTGAGTTTAGTAAGTTTATCAATTTACGAAAATGTAGGCGTAAAATAATACAATTTATCACTCGTTTAGAATCCTACGAAAGTTTATAAATTTCCTAGTAAATTTATAAATTTACGGTTCTTGTTATTTTCCGGTGACATATATATTGATTGTAATAAATTATTTAGGTAGTCATGTATTAGGTATATCAGTATTAGGCAAATCAGACAGAATGGTGAAACTACTTGAACGTATATGGATTGTAAAAACAATACTATCGGTTCAGTTTTAAAATAAAAATAATTACAACTTTATCAATTCAAGTGGACTCAGTAGTAATAGTTGGCCGGGGTACAGATAAATGAGAACATATTTTCTGAACCAGATGGCTGGGAAAGGATAATAATTTTTATGACAACTTATCGTTATGTCACAACTTCGCGAGCCGCAATGTGTCGCAGCCAGGAACACTCGCAATATGACAATGTAGTGTGAATAGTGCGTGATTGCGCCAGAGGGCAGATGGGCGCCTTCCCCCCGCACTCCGCACTCTGCACCCCGCACCCCGCTCCCGCCCTCGGAGCCATTGATCAGCGGCGGGCGCCACTTGTCGCCAGACGCCTCGCCACCTGCTCCACTCAACCCTACTGCCACACAATAGACCACCATTCATACAAACTATTGTGCATCTTGCTCGTGTCATAAAACACGAGAGTCTGACTGCTCCGTGGTTCAGTTGGCAGTGATGTGGACTGAGTAAGCGTGAGCACCCGGGTTCGATTCCTGGACGGGGCGAATATTGATATGATGAATATCGATGTTTGTTTCCGGTCTGGGTGTGATGTTCGTCTCTGTGTGTGTTTCGGGCGCCCTAGATACAGGTTCTTCCTAGTTAGGGGCTCTGAGTGTGATGTGTTATTATATTATTATTATTATAAAAATGTACTTAAATAAAAACAAGTTGTCTTTATTGGCAATATTCTGTTAATAATCGTGGGAATGAGCACGACGCTGACGGTGCAAACTGCAGTTTGCAGGTGCCGACGCAGACGCGGCGTCCGGTACATAACGAGCGGTACTGGTACTGATTTGACGAGCCGTTATTGAAATAATACTCCGCGTGTCCCCGGCCGGCGCACGCGCACGTCGCGGCTCATACATTACCGAATGAAATTGGATCCGTCCGTTGGATCGGTGAATACCGATTTCACATAACAGCACTTTGCTGGAACTCGAACTCGGCACATCGGCTGCTCTACATTTTTATTGGATGTTCTCGAAAGTTCTGATTTCTTGTATTGTAGGTACTTACGGCAGCGAGGTTTAACTTTCAGTAGCGGATACTGATCGTCATTTGCTTGCAGCCTGCGGGCAGCGATTCCGCCCTCGCCGCCGTCGCTAGAGCTTATTCTGGAATAGATTAGCTGGAGCGTATTTTTGTATGGCACTCGACTATAGTTTTAGTAGTTTTATAGTTTAACTAGAGGCTGCCCCGCGGTTTTTCCCGCGCAGATTTCTCATAAACACAAAAATCTCGTTTTTTCCCGTTCCCGTGGGAATTTCGGGAAATCCCTTCTTAGTGCTCACCTACACTCCCCAAGGAACTCACGTGCCAATTTTCAGCTTTCTACGCCCAGTAGTTTCGGCTCTGCGTTGTCTGTCAGTCAGTCAGTCAGTCAGTCAGTAACGGAAGAGTTTTATATATATATTGATTACTCTAGACTAGACTATGTTACTCATGAATTACCTACTTTATTTGATCCATAGATGGAGACAATTTTACAAAAAAATGTAAAGAGAGTTTTTTTTGCGGTTGACCGTCCATTCCGGATCAGCTCAGTTGTTTTGATCGATGACTCGACAAGCGAAATGAAATGCATTAAATTTGATACTTAATCCCCCTGATCCGCTCGGGCAGGTGATCGCATTATGTCCGCGCGGCGACGCGTCATCGGCGTCTGCGGGCCGTCTAGCCGCGTGGACACTGAAATATGCAAAAAATAATCATTTTGTTGTGAGACGCGTCCACTGCGCCATGCAAATTAATGCAAACCTAGCCTTTAACGCAAACACGTTCCGCGCTTACGTTACTATTACATTGTAATTTATGAATAAGTTACACAGGTGTCTTCAGGTGTGCGGGACTGGGGCTGACGTGACGAAGTAAGTACTATAGTGAGTTAGTTTCTTGCTGACACATTTTCTCCAGGTTAAATTAATGTAATCAAATATTTTGTTTTCAAAGTTCTGAAGATTCAGCAGTCAGGCATGCAGACGTGTGCCGCGCAGGCGCAGGCGCGGGCGGCGTGACGTGGGAACCCGCACTTGACAGTTGCGTCATATCATATCAGTGTGAGATAATGTGCGCGGAGCGGTGTGCTGGCGGCGGAGCGGGGAGGGGTGGGGCGGGGTGGCGAGGGGCGCGGGTTTAACGATCTTTTAATCCTCAGTTGACTCCAATTAAGCGCGGTAATTGCAGCGCCGGCCGCAGCCACAAAAACAGCCACTCATTAAGATTAATCGCTGATCACTGCTGTCTGAGCCGCGATCACTCCGCTGCTCCACAATGGACGATAAATCTGCGAAAGACCTAGACGCTGTTGACTGCTCCTAGAATCATGCTGTCAGAGGTTTATAATCCTCGCTGCGACATGCTGACCAGACGAGATCCGGGATTAAACAAAAATAATAACTATGAGCAACATTAGCACAAGTCTCGCCGCAGCACCGGCGGCGCGGCGCGGCGCGGTGCTGGTTCTCGGGGCGCAGCCGCAAACGATCCCTCGGCCGCGATCGATTAGAGAGTAAAAAGTAGCGTTTAAGTTAAGATGCGTTGCACAGCGCGCGCATGTTGCGGTTGCGCCGGCGACCGCAGCGCTCCGCTCTCGCCGGCGGGTTCTCCCGGGGTAGTGGACTGATTGCTCTGAGTAACAGCCTTGATGTCATGTTATAGTTATAAGTAGACGTACCAGAACTATCACTATCTTAGATACCTACTACGGTTAAAGTATTTAATAATCCGTGAGAGTATCTAACTAACTACAAAAATTCGTGAGCTAGGAATTATATCGCAATCTACTTTCATTCAACCCGGAAGTCATAGATTAATCTCAAGAGACGATGCGAGTATAGTTTTCAATAAATGAGATTACGGTCGTAAAACTAGACTGTGATCATCTTGCAGGACGTCTAACGAGCAGACGACATGCAAATTAACTCCGAGCCATAGTCATAACGCGTGCAGCGAACTGCGAGTTTCACACGTGACGTGCGTGATGCTCTGGCCAACGCATCTCGCATTACTGTTTTAATTTATATAAGAAAATGATATATTCAGGTGTCGTCCGAAGCCCAGTGAAGCTCTGGCCGTGATTCCACTCGAGATGCGAGTGTGAATGAACGCTCATCTGCAGTCAGCGCGGACGCTGCTCGCATACCGCACTCCTATTGATCGCTACTTTATCGCTAGCGGTACAATGTTGTTAGTGATTGCATGCTGTCTTCACGCAGGACAGCGGCAGTGCTGTGCAGAGCCCGCAATGGACGTGACGACGACGCGCGGCGCACCGAGCCAGAAGGCGCGGGGAGCGGGCTGAATGCGGGTCACGTCGCGCGCGTGTGAGCCCGCGGCTCCGCTCGCCGCTTCCCACTTCAATGCCAATGAATTAACTTTTATTAAATCACAAGTTTAAAACTTTTGCCTTATTCACTCACAACCGTAAGAGCTCTACATTTATGATGACCGCCCCGTCGCTCAGTTTGCATCAATGCAAACTGTACACAATGTAGGCTGTGGCTTTGGAGGGCCGGCTTAGCTTCCCGGCGGGGGAACATAGTAATGTTACGCTGGACTACCGATGTTTAGGTAAAGATTCTACCTCGTTTGTATCTCTGAGTGTATAATTTCATGATGATACGGTTTGGAGTATAGTTAGATTATTTAGCGACTCAATTAGGTACAATTAGTTTAGGTATTTAAACAAATTTAATGCTGCTTTTCTTTAAAGGTATTTATTTGATCTTCGTTCTGTTGGGTTTGAATCTCCACGGAACAACTCTCAGTAAATTACCGAAGCCCGAGTTAAAAATAACTCAAATAAGCATCGCTCGAGCAGGAGCAGCGGGACCGGTCGCGGCCCGCGCACGCGCACGTGCACTGCAGCGCACGACCAGACCACTATATAATAGTGGTAAGGTACAATAATTGTAGGGGTTCAAGACCTTACCCTAACCATAGAATACCTAATAGTATTAAAGCCCTTACCAACAAAATTATGGAATAGAAAGTTGACCATACTTTACCAATTTCGTTTCGTTGTTCTTTTGGTGAAGAATTCTGAAAGATTCAAGATGTAGGCGGACGCTCGGCACCTGCTCTGACTGCTCCAGTGTGGCGACGTGCGTATGTGTGCGTATGTGTATGTGTGTGTGTGATGTGTGTGTGTTAGCGCTCACTGGCACTTGTTGCTCGAGAACTTGAATCTCACCGTGATTTCTACAAAAATGAATCAATGTGCAAGACTGCATAGGTTGCTTCTTCAATACCTATACTTGTTTCTTTAGGTTCAATTATAAAAGAATTACTTTAAGTACATTTAATAAATACACCTCAATTATATTTAAGTGGTAAATAGTATTTTTCTTAAAACTTTAATTCGGTATGCGTCGATTTTTTATTTTATTTATTTATTTACGAAACAAACAGTTATTAAGTGTAAATTAAAGTAACAATTACAAAAAAGTCGATGTGTTTGACATAAATAAAAAAGAATAAAGACAAGTGAGAAGCTCCTAAATTTAACGAATAAGAAGAACATTTTATTCAAGATGAGTACCTACATGCTTTTGCATTATCACAGGATGAACCTTGTGAGGTCACAATCACGACACAGCACCGCGCCAGGTGCCCGGCGGCGCCGCGAGCGGTGGGTCAGCGCTGCACCGCCGCCGCCCCCGCCCCGCTGCCCCGCCACCCCGGCTCGCGCTCCCGGCACCCGCGTGCTCGCACTAACAGGCAGTCCTGGAGGAAGGGCCAAGTCGAGAGACAGGTGAGTGAAGCCAACATCACGACCTCACCCTCTCCGCCACAGAAAGTTTACCATCAAATCATATAACCGATAAGTACTAACTGACTGAAGAAGAACTGACTTACTGAACTTTCTGTAGAAGAAGCGAAAGAATTGTGTCAGGATCTCTGCCTAACCCGATGGTATACAGGTGTGGTGTGACGTTATGTCTGTGTACTATACACTTCTAATGTCTTTAAACAGACAGATTTAGACATCTTTAATGACACATATAATGTAATCAAGCGTAAATTTAGGTACTCAATAAGTTCCTTCGGTGTTTGTTTTAATTTAACTACCTACTTTTTCTTCTATGTACCCCGTTTTTTAATTGTAAAGCGGTTTTAACTCGTTAAATAAAATAAATTCTCCCATCTATGTTGTTTAGGCTTCAAGTAATAAAGGGACCGCTGATTAAAAACTCAGTTAATCTGCTCTGCATGCACCTTCCGCGCAGAGCAGTCTGGCCGTACAACTCTACTGCGAGCTTCAGTGATGTTTTAAGACCACCTCAGGAGAGTGGATTAGATATTCTACTGGTAGATGTTTCTGTATATCCAACTCACATAGTCTACCTCTTGTAACAAGAACGGTATGCAGTTATTGAGAAAACGTTTATGAATATGGGACCGAGCAGATCGTTTACTGGGAGTAGTCCTGTCCCGTTTGTGCGGAGCCTGCGCCGCCGCCGCCGCCGCCGCCGCCGCCGCCGCCGCCGCCGCCGCGTGATGGATGTCGCCGCCGCTGATTGCCGAACAACAATCACCCATTGTGCGGCGCTCACGACCAGACCCCGCCACCGCCATCAAAGCCGCTCACGACCGGAATAGCCGCTACTCGTGATGAGGAATCCCTCCAGGAAACCTTAAGAATATACCTGTATGCATAAACACAAGCAATGCTAAGCGTTTCCCGTTACCACCGAGCATCACAGCACAGAGTGGAGCGACCACATGGGAGCTAACGAACTGTGATCATCCATTAACAGGATCAACAGAATACCAGAATGTTATATTAAAGTACCTACCAGTTAACCCACAATCTTTCTTATACTGTAAGCCAACTTTGTATAAGATCACAGAAGAAGAACAGAGAGGTATCACATGCCTTTTCCTGATTATACAGCTTTTAACAAATCGATAACCCGATACTTTCCAATAAATATAAAAATGATAAGATCCATGTGGCCAGCACGTTCCAGATCATAAGCTAGTATATAAACGCTACAGTCACAGCCTAGATCTGCTAATTTATTACAGCCAGTTCTTAATTTGGCAACTTCTAAAATGAAATGATGCGTAATATTTTTCTCTAATCTCATAATATCTTCTGTAAAACAATAAATCTTTGGAATCGATATGACTGGATGATGAAGTGATGCATTTGTTTTTTTTTGTATAGAAATCGATTAGTAGTAGGTATTTATTACAACCGTATAGGTAACGCAAAATACGAATTTTGGATGAAAAATCTGTATGTCGAAGTCTTTATACTAAGAAACATGCATTTTTAAACAAGTACCCAAGTACTATTAAACCAAATTAATATCATGCAAAGCGTTTATTTCAATATGGTATAAAAAACTAAAGTATAGATCAATCAGTAACCGGTCGACGATACAAGTAGGCAAAGAGATGTGGGCTCAGGTGTCCCTGGGATCTTGAGCGATGGCTGACGCTAGCCGTAGCAAAGGCACCAGTCGGCGTCGAGACAGAAGCCGCCGGCCCAGTTGAGCGCCTGACACAGCGCGTGGCACGCGGGGTCCGTGCAGCCCCCGGCCGCCAGCGCCCCGGGCCCCGCAGACCCCGCGGCTCCCGGGGTCATCCGCACGCGCAGCGCCGGCTCCGTCACCAGCCCCGCACTCGCCGCCGCCGAGGACGCCACCAGCACGCCATCTTCTGTTACAACATACATAGGTTAGTTATCTTTATTGTACAAAAATACGAAACGAACCATTTTTCGCGTTCTCGGCCAAACGCAGGTCCAGCTCAGCTCAATGCACTGATGCCTTTCGTGTGCTCAGTTAATGAGCTGGTGCCTCTGTAAATTTTTTCGGAGAATATAAGCGTGTTATCATCCATCATTCATAATTTCAGCCGAAAGACATCCACTGCTGGACATAGGTCTAACCCGTGAATCACCATAACGACCGGTCTTGAGCGAGCCTCGCCCAGTGTACTCCCGCAGGTTTCACCAGGTAGTCTGACATAATACTATATATCGGTCGGTATTTGCACGATAACTGTTAGTACCCAATCGAAATGTATAACCTCGGCCAAACGCGGGACCAGATCGCTGCACTGATGCCTTTCGTGGACGCAGGCAATATGCTAGGGTCTCTGTCTTTCGGGTAGACTATGAATCTTCCGGGACGAATATAGGCGCGAAATCATTATGTTACAAAAATAATACTTGATGTGGTATTGAAGTAATATTGAACGAACAGAAGAGAACTACTGACCAGATTCAGCGGGCAGCGCCCAGGCAGCCGCCGCGTACAGCGCCGCCGCCACCAGCAGCACGCGCAGAGAAAATTGCATTATGTCTGATTAAACGTTCGTCAGAAGTGCTCCAGCACCCAGCACTGGATCACGATGAGCTCCCTGAGTAGCTGCCGTTTATATACGCCGCCGCGAGGAACACCTTATCACGCACTCGAGAACACACTTGTTGTTCTTATCAATTTATCTTCGACTCTACTTAGAAATTGTAAACACATCTTCTAGTGGCTTTACCAAGGAACTGAATCTTATCGCCTGATATGATTCTTAATAAATTATCAATATTCTAATTGATTGTGATTGTCCGATTTATGATAATTTGTCTACCTTAAAGGAAATCAGCCAGTCATGCTGATTAAAGCGATAAGGTCGCCTTTTGTCACCTCACTTATATATATTGTTTCTTGTTTTGTGTTTATTTGAACAATAAAGAGATCATTCATTCATTCATTCATTCATTCATGCTAAAACCAGGCAATGTAAAATGTTTAATAGCTTTTTTATTGTATGCTGTGCGCCCTTATTTCTCAATCCCGCGAACAAGGCGACGACGCATCAAGTCGCAGCAGCTCACTTCCACGCTCATTCTGCATTATATTTTATCTCGGTGATATAAAAAAACACTTAGCACATAATAAATTTTGAAAAACATTTATTTTTAAATAAGAAAATGATGTTCAGAATGAAAAGTAGAATCACTTGCGCGAAAAAAGTGGTGTTTAAATATGTAGTTTTTTAAACAAACAAACTCCCAAAACTAACAACAAAATTTGTTTATGGTATTTAATTATTTCGAAGTATAAAAGGCAAAAGTCGCAGTTTATAAAGAACAATCATTGAAAAGAAAAAAATCATGGAAATGGCTTAGTTTTTTTTATTTTTTATTTAAGTACATATTTTTGTTACTTACTTAAAAAAAGCAGTAAGTAAAACGAATACTCTCTTAAATAACAGTCTGCTTTCCTTAATTGAGTTTATCTCTTCCTATTGATGAGTGCCTCACGTTTGCTCGGTCAGAAGAAGGTGCGCGCACTCGTTGATGTCTTTTGTATGAACGTAGCATCAGAGCTTACTCGGAGGCTGTTTCGACGTTTTGTTTTTTTTTTTTTTTTACAAAAATCATCGATTAGAATTATCGATTTACATCCTTAATTAATATTTTAGTGATATTTTACACACATATCGGAAGGTTGATAATGGATGCTTATACTCTAAACATAAACTTTTTTTACATAATATTCCGTCGACGTAGAGCAAAAAATGTTGTCGAGGTGTGTTTGTCTCATGTAACCCATAAAACAGAGGTTCCACTTAACAATTTGTTGGAATAATCGGAACAATAGTTAATCGATAGTGGTCCAGTAGCGACGAGGAGAGCGAGCGTGGGGTGAACGCGCCGCGGGCGGTGCGGGGCGGGGGGAGGCGCGCGCAGCCGCCGGCAGTCTTCGGGCAGCGAGCGCGGATGTCAGACGCGCGCGACGTAGCAACAAGCAGAGTGATCGTGGCTCGCTCGGGCAAGTGGTGCAGTGAGTGTCGCGGGGAGAGGCCCGACTAGTGCAGTGTGTAACGTGGAGCGCGCCCCGGGGCCGGCATGCGGGCCGGCGCCGCGCGCACCCATGCGCCGCATGCGCCCAACTCCAGCCGCAGCCGCCGCGGCCCGCCTGCTCGCGCTGCTGATCTGCCTCGCGCACGTCCATGTACGTCTTACCTCTACGTCTGCTCTACATACTCTTCTCTTTGTGCTTCTCTGCTCTCCGCGCCACCAGTTCCTCCCATACTGTATCTTCCACGTCTTCCACTATGTTTTCTGTTAGCTTGAGTCTTTGCAGGATTCCTAGTGACCCTCTAGATTCTTACTTGTTCTTCGCCATCGACCTGACTCGAACGTGACCTTTTGCATCCTTTTGCCTCATTTTGCAAAGAGAAATCACTATGTAATGGTTTATTGATTACTTGCCCGTGGAGTTCAGTTTTCATAATCATCTCACGTCTGACTCACAACATACGATAAATCTTCCTCTTGAATAACTCTATCAACTTAAATATTCGTAAAGTAGTTTTAATTCACTGAGCATACATAGACAAATACAGAGGGAAACTAACAACTTAATTTTATGCGATGTTGATTATAAAGTAGAGTTCATGACTCTACATTATATTCATATTTTATACCATACCTTGGAGTTAGTAACAGTCTATTCTCTAATTTAAATAATGAAAACAAAGACACAGTACTTAGTACATGAAATCAAATCTCAAACAATATTTTCAGCAGTTTCGCTTGTCTTATCTTATCTTATGCCCAACACGCTCTACATTAACCACAGTCCGTGGCTGCTGCACCTGAGCTGCTTTTGATACAAAAGTATAATAGTACTTCAGTTTGAATAAATACGCAACAGCTCAATTAGTACATAATACCTACATTTTTATTCAATGTAAAGTTATTTAAACTAAAGAAAACTTAACTTTTTCAAGCAACTTGTGAACTTACTTGATAATTATAATATATTAGCCATTTAAGACTCTTTAAATCGCGTTAAGTTAACACTTTCATGAATTATTTAGATGTAGTATTAAGTGTTGCATTTCAATTAAAAGCTAAATCAAATTAAATTTATCGCTGAGCCCGGAGAGTCCCGCGCCGCGCCCCGCGCCCGCGCATGTTTGTCTCACAAATATGCGATAACATCTTCCTGCTTCCGTTAGATTTGTCGCGTATTTGGTTAAAACTACGATAGTGGCTACTTGTCCAAACACAAATTGACTAATCGTGTTTTTCTTTAAAAATAAAATAAGTTTTGCTTTAAAAAGCTGAACACGAAACGCGAGCCCGGCGGAATTGTTATTGAATTCCTATTGAGTATGCATTCATAATGCGTATCTGCGTCCCGTACCGACTTCAGGTACCAAGCTGTCCCGGCCTTCACAAACTCTCTTTAACATAAAAAGTACCAAAATGACGTATCGTTATTAAAAAACGGCTAAACAAAGTCGTTCGCATATTTGAAAACATTTTTTATTTATAACCTATTATATCGGGAACTTATACTAAGTGAAGTTACCTACTGTTTCATTGTGCCTACGATAATGTATCGAATTTGTAATTCAGAGGACTTGTGTAATTGATTACGACCTCCTAAAACATCGAGTGACGACAAATACCTACCTACGAGTGGCGACTAGCACAAAGTTACCCCAGAAGTGCTAAAATAGGAAATAATTACATTTTCTCTCACAAAAATGTCCGTTGGAATAATTTTATCGTCAACTCAGCAAACACAACAGAGATTTTAACAGAAAACTGAATTAAAAGCCGTCTTTAACTATATAATTTTTGTTTCTTTGGTTGATATTTTATTTAGCAACTCAATTTGTTTCATGTTGATCCGGGGCGCCCCCTGCACCCTTGTGTAGCTAACTACCACTTCACTATACTCACTCAGTCAATATCTTAAGCGACTCTTGTGTCTGTACAATTTTTCATAAAAATCTGCTAAAAACAAGCTTTAGACAGGGAGACAAAAACAAACGGATAAACCAACATACTTAATTATGTTGATTAGTGCTTTTGTAAACACATTGCATTGTTGGAGCGACGCTTTGAAAAAAAGTCGTGAAGCATGTCCTAGTGGGATAATATTAAATCTGCGTACACTACTGTGTAACAAGTGTTTAACTAAGATAAGCGTGTGCACCTGGGTCGATTCCCGGGCGGGGCGGATATTGGTATATTTCCGGTCTGGGTGTAATGTTCGTCCCTGTGTGTGTTTCGGGCACCCTAGATACAGGTTCTTCCTAGTTAGGGGCTCTGTGTGATGTGTTATTATTATTATTAAGATAATACAGTGTAGTTCTGCTAGGACAGGAGTCACAGACAGCCGTTCCAGCTTTATCTATGAACTAGAGGCTGCCCCGCGGTATTTCCCACGCAGATTTTTCATAAACAGAAAAATCCCGTTATTCCCGTTCCCGTGGGAATTTCGGGAAATCCTTTCTTAGTGCTCACCTACACTCTCCAAGGAGCCTACGTGCCAAATTTCAGCTTTGTACGCCCAGTAGTTTCGGCTCTGCGTTGTCTGTCAGTCAGTCAGTCAGTAACGGAAGAGTTTTATATATATTGATAGATTAATCAGCATGATTGGTTCTGAAGTCTGTTTATTAAGGAATCAAAACTTTACTCTAAAATCTAAAATAAAATAAAATTACATTTACCTACATAACCTAAAATTTCGTACGTTTGGTGCGGCGAACGGGTTATTCCGATAGTCTCCAAAACCTTTGATGTCCAAAATTTTGCCGCCCCATACAACGTTTCCTATTAGTCTCCAAAACACTTTTTTGGTAAAGGTAGGTACGAATATTTTTTTTCATACAACTATTCCTTTTAGTCTCCAGGTAAGTTTTACTATGTAGAGACAACAACAAAAGTTTAGGAATTTTAATAACACGTAGTTTTTTAGTATAATCAGTTTTAATAAATATTAACATATGAACTATCGTGAACTTGACAAAAAAATAATACTTATGACTGTTAAAATTTGCTTAGGTAAGGGAATAAAATTTTCACATTTACAACAATCAGAATCACTATTACTATGCTAAATATATAAGTAACGATAGGGGAAAATAGGTGACTACCCTTTAATTAAACATCTAATAAATTTCTAAACACTTCTTGCACATTTCCTATACTGTAATACTTAGCTTATCATAATTATTAACCAAACTTACGTGAGTTGAATATATATTTAAACGGCGTGATTGTGCTAGGTCCTGCGTCTAAATTTTCACTTTCTTCCATTATGCACTGACACTAGCCTAATCTATCCTCAAGTCAAAGATCAGACTGGATTAGAAAAAAAAGAGTACCACATGCACTCATTTTTTAAATTTAAATAACGGTACTTTCGCCGAAGGACTACCGAGCAGCGCTCAGTGATTGCTTTGATAACCGCACGGCTATTGTTTCCGGTTTCCGTAAAACTTAGTACCTAGTTGTAGTCTTAGCCGCCCCTTATCAGGTCGCTGAGAGTTTGTAAGGTTTTATGACAACGAGTGCAAATATTTTTTAAATCTAGGCGATAATCTTGTATCGGTTACTATATTTTTATTTGGTCATGCTGTTAACACTGGTTTTTCTTGCTTGTTTTGCCGTCGATACCATCTTTGACTGTTAATATTTTGGAGACTATAGGAAATGGAAAATAATTAAATAAGAATAAGAATAAATCAGCTTGGAGACTAAATGGAAATAAAAAAAAATGATTTTTGGAGACTAATGGAATAACCCCGGCGAACCCAGATAAGATCAAGGGCAGAGAGAAGGTAAATCACTACGTTTGATCAAGGGAGGCTGAACTCTACACTACAAACAATTAACTAGACAAAACATTATTACTAGTTTATAGTATAGAGTTGTAGAGGTGCACTAAAGAAAGGAATCACTGAAACACCCGCGGGCATGACAAACAACGGGAATCAACTAACTGACAGATAGACGAGCCCGAACCATTTGAGATAGAGATTCTAAATAATATTGTAAGTAGTTGTTATAATAAAAAATATTGGAAGGATGTCAGTGACTGGAACTGAAAGCTAATAGTGGGTACACAAATACCATAGACCAAAATAATGGTTTATTATTGGCAAGGCACGCACAATAGCTCGGAGAAAGGATGGTCGCTGAGATCGAAAATTATCTGTGGGGAGGCCTAGTTCCATCTTTTGGCTAAAATGATCATGATGATAATATAATTCTGATCATTAAAACATGTAAGTAATTGTAAATTATATGCATGAGAAATAATCAAAAAGTCTAACAACGAATTTTGAAATTACTTAAGTACCTATATCTGTTTTCAAATCCGAAAAAAATGCTGAACTTGCTCATCTCAAGCTCATGATTAATATACAAATTTTTTGAACCGTGGTCCAAAACGGTGCACCAAAGTTTAATCTATACCAATATTATAAAGAGGAAAGATTTGTTTGTTTGTTTGTTTGTTTGTTTGTTTGTAACGAATAGGCTCCGGAAATACTGAACCGATTTGAAAAATTCTTTCACTGGTAGGAAGCTACATTAACCCCGAGTGTCATAGGCTATATTAGATTTTCAAAAAAATTAGGGATCCTTACCTAAACTCAAATAATGTAACCCAAGGTGCAATATTTTTTCCGTTGTTTACATATTTTGACAGGTGGTTTGTTGTTGTTGTTTGTTTTTTTATCAAGCCCATCATGGGCAGGCAAAAGAACATAGTCTATAGAGCCAAGTCTTTTGTAGTATCTTATATTCTATGGCGTAACGAAGTAAGCCGGGAAAGCTCGTGTTTAATATATTGTTACGCATAAGATTTTTGTAAAAAGCATTTTATTTATGAAATTTTTTAAAGTTTTATGATATAATCATTATACTGGTGTGTTAGGACTATTACTCAGTTGTTTTACTATTACTCAATTATATTATTAAAACGTAAAAAAATAAAGATTTAGAATTCAAACGCAAGACGAAAATTTATAAATGTTGACGTAATCTTAAATATCTCGAAAAACGTGACACTTTTACTAAAGCTGTTTTATGTTTTATGCTTCGTGGTCGGGGAGGGCATATTGTTCCCTCCCCGGCTCGCCTTTGGAGCTGCGGCGGCACAGTGCCACAAGCTGTGCCGCCGCCCATCTCGGGGCCGTTTGATGAGTGTGTCGGGCCCCCGCCCTTCACACCCACGACCCCAAAGACCCCTTTTAGTCGCCTCTTACGACAGGCAGGGCATACCGTAGACCTATTCTTACGCCCGGACCTACAGGGCTTGACTTAGTTTAATCTGAGAGTACATGATCCCCTCCATCGCCAGATTTTCTTTGGACCACTCATAACTGCACACATTGTATTTTAACTTCGTATCGCGCCTTATAATTTTATATGGAAAAATTAAATTGTTGTTATTACTAACTTTCCCTAAACTTTTCCATATTTTCTCACATTTTAAACCATCCCTGAACTACTACGAACATTTCAAAACCAAAATAGCAAATAGCTAAATCGGCCCAGCCGTTCTCGATTTTTAGCGAGACTAACGAACCTCTTTTGATTTTTATATATAGTAGAACAGATAGAAAGTAGAAGAAGATAGATAGTAGAAGTAGATAGATAGTAGATGTGTTCCTATAGCTGGAATATAAGATAATAGAGTTTAAAAGATTTTCCAAATAAGGTATCAATAGCAATTAAGATTAGATGTAGTCTAATTGACTTTCAATAAGTGATATCTTGTATCCTATATTGAATAGAACTATTTGATTCTTTTTTATTTGAATTCGAATTTTTCAATTAAAGGAAATCAGTTCTGCAGGTTTGTATCATTATGCGATCAATTAATATCGGATCAGATTACCTAAGATATTTTTTCCAAATGCAGCATCTAATTTCCAATACCTGTTTTAAATAGGAAATATTTGTTTTAATCGAATCGAATAGATTTCAAAGCTACTGCACTGATTTTAGAAAATCTTTCACCATAAGAATTGGACATTATCCCTGATAATCAAAGGTTAAGTACTTTAATTATTTGTAAAATGTTAGGAATCTATAAAATAAATTACTATTGGTTCGAAGTTTGCTAGAAATAACATAATCCGTAGAAAGCTCGGAAGCGGGGCGGGGCGACCGGGGGCGGCGCGGGGCGTGCCGACGCGCCCCGCCTCCGCCCGCGCCCCGCCCCGCCGCCGCCACTCTCAGCACCTAACAAAACTAACAATGTAAATATCACGTAAAACATTTGTTACAGACGAATTTGTTACTCTTTAGCAACAAAATAAATTATTTATTGAGGAACGGTGTTAGTCTTTTCACAAGATATAAACATGTTTATTTTTATAAAAAAAATCATTGTGAGATTATAAAAATGTTTACCGAAATGATAGACTTTGTACGGAAAATGAATAAGTACACCGCAATTTATAACGGCCAACGAATAAAAGTCAAATTTGTACCCTCAAACGCATTTAAACTATGCATAGTTTATGTGTGCACGACGCGGTGAGGTTTAATTTAGATTTTTTTAATCAATATATATAAAACTCTTTCGTTACTGACTGACTGACTGACTGACAGACAACGCAGAGCCGAAACAACTGGGCGTAGCGGGCTGAAATTTTGCATGTAGGTTCCTTAGGGAGTATAGGTGAGCACTGAAAGGATTTCCCGAAATTCCCACGGGAACGGGAAAAAACGTGATTTTGTTGTTTATGAGAAATCTGGGGAAAAACCGCGGGGCAGCCTCTAGTAATTATAAAAAATTGCTCCCATAGCAACCAAGTGCATCGATGCATCTGCGGGCACTGGGCGTGGCGCAATGCAGTGTAGTGGGGCGTTTTACTTTTATAAAACACTAGTCGACCCGGCGAACTTCGTACCGCCTAACCTATTAATTTTTTGTGCATGTTTTATAGTTATAAACCTTCCTCTTGAATAACTCTATCTATTAAAAAAATCCGCATCAAAATCCGTTGCGTAGTTTTAAAGATTTAAGCATACATAGGGCAGACGCGAAAAGCGACTTTATTTTATACGAGCTTTCCCCGCTTACTTCGTTACGCCATAGAATTTAAGATACTACAAAATACTTGGCTCTATAGACTATGTTCTTTTGCCCGCCCAGAATGGCCGAATAAAAAACAAACAACAACAACAAACCACCTGTCAAAATATGTAAACAACGGAAAAAATATTGCACCTTGGGTTACATTATTTGAGTTTAGGTAAGGATCCCTAATTTTTTTGAAAAACTAATATAGCCTATGACACTCGGGGTTAATGTAGCTTCCTACCAGTGAAAGATTTTTTCAAATCGGTTCAGTATTTCCGGAGCCTATTCGTTACAAACAAACAAACAAACAAACAAACAAATCTTTCCTCTTTATAATATTGGTATAGATAGACTATGTATTGTTATTGATGATGAATGTAATCTTGACTTTTTAATTAAAGTTAGTTTTACAGAAATATTTTCTAATAAAACATAAACTTGGCTAAACTTGAGTCCGGCTCTTGAGCTGGTGCCTCTCGGGGAATAAAAGGGGTGAGAGAAGTTATGTTATTCTAAAATGTATTTAAGTAGAATAATGTTGAGTGGTTAAGGGTTGCGGTCCCATTTTATCGATAAATAACGCATCACAATCAAAGCCTTCACTAGGTAGAACCGTTCTGTGGTAGAACCTGTATCGTGGGTGGGTGACAAAAAAACATAAAAGTAAGTACATCCTATATCGAAATACACCCAGACTCAGGAAACGAACATTGATATCCATCACAACAATGTGCGCCCCGCCAGGGATCCAACCCAGATTTCCGAGTTCACAGTCCACATCGCCCGCGCCGCCAGCCAACTGATCACGGCGGTGGCCGAAATTTCCGTGCAGTTTTATTTAGATCTTAAAGAAGAAATTACTTTTTTATTACATAGGTACTTAATTAATAATTTTTTATGCTTTTTGTACTATGATCTTACTATGATGCTTTAGATTTTGTAAAAATCATTAATTTAAAACGAGCTGTCCCGGCTAACTTCGTTACGCCATAGAATATATGGATGCTTCACTTGGCTTTATAGACTTTGTTCCTTATACTCCGCAGAATGGGCGAACAAAGAAACTATGCATGTATGTATATAACGTATATAATCAAGATATACGTGTGAACAATGGAAAAAAAATGCACCTTGATCTTGGGTTACTTTATTTGAGTTTAAGTAAAGATCCCTAATTTTTTTGATAATCTAATTTAGCCTATGTCACTCGGGGATAGTGTAGCTTCCCAGCAGTCAAATATTTTTTCAAATCGGTCCAGTATTTCCGGAGACTATTCGATGCAAACAAACAAACAAACAATCAAATCTTTCCTCTTTATTATTGGTATATATATAGATAGATATAGAAGTATTTAACGTTTAATGATAAATCTTCAGGAACATTACTCTGGAATTACTATGAAACAAAATTTGGAGATGTGGCTGTTCTTTGGCTGTTGTATGTTTTTCTGAATAATTACTTCCCGATCTGTTAATATAACTTTCTACACAAAAATCAATTTAGTTTCAGAAAAGGTCGGTCTACGTTAGACGCAGGTCACAAACTTATCAGCAATGTCTATGAAGTCTGGGAGGATCCTCAAGATGCTATTGAGATTTTTTGTGACCTCTCAAAGGCTTTTGATTGCGTTGATCATGAACCTTTGCTACATAAATTACAGCAGTACATTCTCATTGATAAACCATCTTATTGCTTCTTATCTTACTGATCGAGACCAACGGGTGGACGTGAGTGGTACAGTGTCTGCAGGTAGTCATGTCAAGTTTGGTGTACCTCAGGGATCGATACTGGGGCAATTCCTGATGGTGGTGAGGTCCAACGAGGTGATTCCTTTAATTAGGATAATTATAAACAAAACATTAGTGGAGATATCTCAATAGTTCTAATAATTAAGGTTTGAACGCAGAGAAAACTAATTCCATTAAGTTTTCGAACTGATATAATATATCAGTTCGATATATTATGTCCTTCTGAAGTCAGTTGATTTTATATTATTTTGCCTGAGCCGTTTGGTGGCGCCTCTGGTGGTTCAGTTTTGCCGCTTGCAGTATATAGGATACTTACTCTACTTAATATAAGGTAGTATGTAGTTCTAATTGAACTAAAATAAGATACATTGTATCCTATACAATATTGAATATATAATTTTTTATTTATTTAATTATTAATAGGGCTTGAAGAAAGTTAACCAGAACCAGATTAACAAGAAAAGAGCTGATAATCATTTTTATTTTATCAAATGGCTGAACAAATTTTCATGAAACTCTTAGTCACTCGGGACAAAATTAAACGAAAATCGTTTTTCACCTGTTTGGCAGAGCTACGTTATCACAGATAATAACTTAATATTTATTTTACCGCACAGTTTGAAGTACCTTATTGTTGTTTTCACAGAGCACCTGGGCGTCGGGCGTGTTCGAGCTGCAGATCCTCGAGTTCACCAACTACCGGCTCCAGCTGGCGTCGGGCGCGTGCTGCGGCGGCGGCGCGGCCCCCTCCTCCACGGTGGCTGCAGGGGGAGCTGGGGGAGGAGGCTGCGGCGCGCCGTGCCGCACGCGGTTCGCACTGTGCCTCAAGGAGTACCAGTCGGCGGCGGCGCCGGGCGCGTGCTCGTTCGGCCGCGCCGCCTCGCCGCCGCTCGGCGCCGACTCCTTCACGCTCGCCGAGCCGCTCTACACGCTCGCGCTGCCCTTCACCTTCCGCTGGACCGTGAGTGCACTCTCATTACATTACCTGCTCAACATTAAATTAATGTTTTTTACTTATTATGATTATTAAAATATTTTGTATGAATAAAAACAACGGAAATTGTGTTTATCTTTAAGTTAGTAACTTCAATGTGTTTTCATTAATTTCAGCGTTCTTTCACGCTGATACTGCAGGCGTACGACGACTACAATTATACAGACCCAGGTGGGTAATTTACATAATAATATTTTTATATGTAAGGAACAGTTTGAAGTACTTAGCAGAGTATGAAGAAGTAACGTGTTGCTAGCGATGAGTTTGTTTGTGTGTTCAGAGGAGAGCGGCCTGATAGCGGAGGTGTGGTGGTCGGGCATCGTGGAGCCGGGCGCGGCGTGGCACGCGCTGCGCGGCGAGGCGCGCGCCGCCGCCGCCGCCTATCGCGTGCGCGTGCTGTGCCAGCCCAACTACTACAACTCCACGTGCACGACCTTCTGCCGCGCGCGCGACGACCAGTTCGGGCACTACACGTGCTCCGCCGCCGGCGAGAAGCGCTGCCTGCCCGGCTGGCGCGGCGACAACTGCGACATCCCCGTCTGCAAGGAGGGCTGCCACCCCGTGCACGGCCGCTGCGACAAGCCCGGCGACTGCGAGTACGTACCTACCTACACTACAACATACCTACTGTACACTCTTTCACCTTCTGTTAGAAATTTTAAATAATAAAGTGTCCTGTCTTCGCAGCTGCCGGCCAGGCTGGCGCGGCGCGCTGTGCGCACAGTGCACGCCCTACCCGGGCTGCAAGCACGGCTACTGCAACGGCTCCTCCTGGGACTGCACCTGCGACACCAACTGGGGCGGCATACTTTGCGATCAAGGTATTAATGATTTTCTTTCAATTTAACCATGTAAGTATTATGTCAGAAATGAATTTTAAATGACTTTGCTGTACCCTACAGACCTGAACTACTGCGGCACGCACGAGCCCTGCCAGCACGGCGGCACGTGCGAGAACACGGCACCTGACCAGTACCTGTGCACGTGCGCCGAGGGCTTCTCCGGCACCAACTGTGAGCGCGTGGACCACCCCTGCGCGCCGCGACCCTGCCGGCATGGCGCCTGCCGTCTCGCACCCACCGCCTCCGCCTCCGCCGTAGCCGCCTCCACCGCCACCGCACCCGGCTCCGCCGCCGCCGCGCCTGCCGCCGGCGCCCCGCAGCAGCCCGGCTTTGTGTGCGACTGCAGCCCGGGCTGGGCCGGCCCCCTCTGCGACCAAGGTACCAACAGCCACGATTACTTACTATTTAATTCTCAAACTTCCTTTACCAAACTGTAAATTCTGGTTCTTTCCCAGATATAGACGAGTGCGCCAGCTCCCCCTGCCAGCACGGTGCGACGTGCCGCGACCTGGTCGACGGGTACGAGTGCGAGTGCGCGCCGGGCTGGAGCGGCCCTACCTGCACCGAGGGTGAGTGCCAGTCTCCCTTCCTCCCCAGATTCAGATGTGACAGGCAGAATGCTGACGAGTTTGATTGTTTATCGGCAGACGTGGACGAGTGCGCGGGCGGGCTGGGCCCGTGCGTGAACGCGGCGTCGTGCACGAACGCGGCGGGCGGGTTCTCGTGCGCGTGCCTGGCGGGCTGGTCGGGCGCGACGTGCGCGGCTAACGTGGACGACTGCGCCGGCCAGTGCCTGCACGGCGCCACCTGCATCGACCTCGTGAACGATTTCCACTGCGCGTGCGCGCCGGGCTGGGTGGGGCGCACGTGCGCGCGCGACGTGGACGAGTGCGCGTCGCGGCCGTGCCGGCACGGCGGCGAGTGCGTCGACCTGCTGGACGCCTACCGCTGCATCTGCCCCGTCGGCTTCAGCGGCCGCGACTGCGAGGTGATTCGCCACACCCCCAACTTCATCTTTTAATTTTCTACACTAATATTAAATGTTAATTGATACTTTTCCAACTATTAAAATGTACTAATTTTCACTTGTAAGCCTCAGACTGTGCTGCACTAACACAACTAACTTGTTTGCCTCTCGTAGCTGGCTCCTTGTTCCGGCCGCTATTGCCAGGTGAGTCTTCTTTCCTTTACTCTTTTTTATTTCATCCTTTTATTTTATGAGATCTTTAAAAAGTTTATAAATTAAAGCGTAGTTTATTCGCGATATCTAAACTTCAAAATATTGAGATAACTATTAACCATTATCTTTGAAATATGATTGAGGGAAGTTAACTCTGGTCGATTATAAATTAATGAAAAATTTAGTTTTGGTGTAAGATTAGAGTGCTGCTATCTGAAAAGAACTTGTAATAACAGTGTATGTGTTAATTTCATAGGACGACCGCGACCACTGCGCGGGCGCGCCGTGCGGCAACGGCGCCGCGTGCTACACCGCGCAGAGCGACTACTACTGCCACTGCCCGCGCGGCTGGAGCGGCAAGAACTGCACCACGCCCGCCGCGCCCGCGCCCGCCCCCGCCCTGCCCGGCCCCACCCCCGCGCAGGGCGACTGCCCGCCCTGCCTGCGCGGCCGCTGCCAGCGCGGACGCTGCGTCTGCGAGCCCGGCTTCGGCGGGCCCGCCTGCACTGACCGTCAGTACCCTCATCCTACTTTATATATATCAGCGCTTTGGGTTCACTTCACATCCATAGCAAATTCTGAGGCAGTGCCCTTTGCAACTGTGGCATAACATTTTGAGTGTTTTTTATTAGTATTTTGGTTGTCTTTTTTATTTAATTGTGTGTTTTGTCAATAAATCCTTTTTCTTTATTCTTTCTATTTCAGATTTAAATAACAAATAGATCTTAGATAGTATCAGAAAGCCCAAATAACGATAATTTGCCGTATTATTTACTTTCACTCTTTATTTTCATAAGTGAGAGCTTATTAAACGTTTAATTTAATTAAGGTCTATTTCAGAACTGGACGAGTGCTCGTCCAGCCCGTGCCGCAACAACGCGACCTGCGTGGACGGCGACGCCGACTTCGCCTGCCTCTGTCTCGACGGCTGGACCGGTGAGTGCCCGCCCGGCCCCCTGGCG
>OX637659.1:0-67500 GCA_951802225.1 Euspilapteryx auroguttella
CTAACCTAACCTAACCTAACCTAACCTAACCTAACCTAACCTAACCTAACCTAACCTAACCTAACCTAACCTAACCTAACCTAACCTAACCTAACCTAACCTAACCTAACCTAACCTAACCTAACCTAACCTAACCTAACCTAACCTAACCTAACCTAACCTAACCTAACCTAACCTAACCTAACCTAACCTAACCTAACCTAACCTAACCTAACCTAACCTAACCTAACCTAACCTAACCTAACCTAACCTAACCTAACCTAACCTAACCTAACCTAACCTAACCTAACCTAACCTAACCTAACCTAACCTAACCTAACCTAACCTAACCTAACCTAACCTAACCTAACCTAACCTAACCTAACCTAACCTAACCTAACCTAACCTAACCTAACCTAACCTAACCTAACCTAACCTAACCTAACCTAACCTAACCTAACCTAACCTAACCTAACCTAACCTAACCTAACCTAACCTAACCTAACCTAACCTAACCTAACCTAACCTAACCTAACCTAACCTAACCTAACCTAACCTAACCTAACCTAACCTAACCTAACCTAACCTAACCTAACCTAACCTAACCTAACCTAACCTAACCTAACCTAACCTAACCTAACCTAACCTAACCTAACCTAACCTAACCTAACCTAACCTAACCTAACCTAACCTAACCTAACCTAACCTAACCTAACCTAACCTAACCTAACCTAACCTAACCTAACCTAACCTAACCTAACCTAACCTAACCTAACCTAACCTAACCTAACCTAACCTAACCTAACCTAACCTAACCTAACCTAACCTAACCTAACCTAACCTAACCTAACCTAACCTAACCTAACCTAACCTAACCTAACCTAACCTAACCTAACCTAACCTAACCTAACCTAACCTAACCTAACCTAACCTAACCTAACCTAACCTAACCTAACCTAACCTAACCTAACCTAACCTAACCTAACCTAACCTAACCTAACCTAACCTAACCTAACCTAACCTAACCTAACCTAACCTAACCTAACCTAACCTAACCTAACCTAACCTAACCTAACCTAACCTAACCTAACCTAACCTAACCTAACCTAACCTAACCTAACCTAACCTAACCTAACCTAACCTAACCTAACCTAACCTAACCTAACCTAACCTAACCTAACCTAACCTAACCTAACCTAACCTAACCTAACCTAACCTAACCTAACCTAACCTAACCTAACCTAACCTAACCTAACCTAACCTAACCTAACCTAACCTAACCTAACCTAACCTAACCTAACCTAACCTAACCTAACCTAACCTAACCTAACCTAACCTAACCTAACCTAACCTAACCTAACCTAACCTAACCTAACCTAACCTAACCTAACCTAACCTAACCTAACCTAACCTAACCTAACCTAACCTAACCTAACCTAACCTAACCTAACCTAACCTAACCTAACCTAACCTAACCTAACCTAACCTAACCTAACCTAACCTAACCTAACCTAACCTAACCTAACCTAACCTAACCTAACCTAACCTAACCTAACCTAACCTAACCTAACCTAACCTAACCTAACCTAACCTAACCTAACCTAACCTAACCTAACCTAACCTAACCTAACCTAACCTAACCTAACCTAACCTAACCTAACCTAACCTAACCTAACCTAACCTAACCTAACCTAACCTAACCTAACCTAACCTAACCTAACCTAACCTAACCTAACCTAACCTAACCTAACCTAACCTAACCTAACCTAACCTAACCTAACCTAACCTAACCTAACCTAACCTAACCTAACCTAACCTAACCTAACCTAACCTAACCTAACCTAACCTAACCTAACCTAACCTAACCTAACCTAACCTAACCTAACCTAACCTAACCTAACCTAACCTAACCTAACCTAACCTAACCTAACCTAACCTAACCTAACCTAACCTAACCTAACCTAACCTAACCTAACCTAACCTAACCTAACCTAACCTAACCTAACCTAACCTAACCTAACCTAACCTAACCTAACCTAACCTAACCTAACCTAACCTAACCTAACCTAACCTAACCTAACCTAACCTAACCTAACCTAACCTAACCTAACCTAACCTAACCTAACCTAACCTAACCTAACCTAACCTAACCTAACCTAACCTAACCTAACCTAACCTAACCTAACCTAACCTAACCTAACCTAACCTAACCTAACCTAACCTAACCTAACCTAACCTAACCTAACCTAACCTAACCTAACCTAACCTAACCTAACCTAACCTAACCTAACCTAACCTAACCTAACCTAACCTAACCTAACCTAACCTAACCTAACCTAACCTAACCTAACCTAACCTAACCTAACCTAACCTAACCTAACCTAACCTAACCTAACCTAACCTAACCTAACCTAACCTAACCTAACCTAACCTAACCTAACCTAACCTAACCTAACCTAACCTAACCTAACCTAACCTAACCTAACCTAACCTAACCTAACCTAACCTAACCTAACCTAACCTAACCTAACCTAACCTAACCTAACCTAACCTAACCTAACCTAACCTAACCTAACCTAACCTAACCTAACCTAACCTAACCTAACCTAACCTAACCTAACCTAACCTAACCTAACCTAACCTAACCTAACCTAACCTAACCTAACCTAACCTAACCTAACCTAACCTAACCTAACCTAACCTAACCTAACCTAACCTAACCTAACCTAACCTAACCTAACCTAACCTAACCTAACCTAACCTAACCTAACCTAACCTAACCTAACCTAACCTAACCTAACCTAACCTAACCTAACCTAACCTAACCTAACCTAACCTAACCTAACCTAACCTAACCTAACCTAACCTAACCTAACCTAACCTAACCTAACCTAACCTAACCTAACCTAACCTAACCTAACCTAACCTAACCTAACCTAACCTAACCTAACCTAACCTAACCTAACCTAACCTAACCTAACCTAACCTAACCTAACCTAACCTAACCTAACCTAACCTAACCTAACCTAACCTAACCTAACCTAACCTAACCTAACCTAACCTAACCTAACCTAACCTAACCTAACCTAACCTAACCTAACCTAACCTAACCTAACCTAACCTAACCTAACCTAACCTAACCTAACCTAACCTAACCTAACCTAACCTAACCTAACCTAACCTAACCTAACCTAACCTAACCTAACCTAACCTAACCTAACCTAACCTAACCTAACCTAACCTAACCTAACCTAACCTAACCTAACCTAACCTAACCTAACCTAACCTAACCTAACCTAACCTAACCTAACCTAACCTAACCTAACCTAACCTAACCTAACCTAACCTAACCTAACCTAACCTAACCTAACCTAACCTAACCTAACCTAACCTAACCTAACCTAACCTAACCTAACCTAACCTAACCTAACCTAACCTAACCTAACCTAACCTAACCTAACCTAACCTAACCTAACCTAACCTAACCTAACCTAACCTAACCTAACCTAACCTAACCTAACCTAACCTAACCTAACCTAACCTAACCTAACCTAACCTAACCTAACCTAACCTAACCTAACCTAACCTAACCTAACCTAACCTAACCTAACCTAACCTAACCTAACCTAACCTAACCTAACCTAACCTAACCTAACCTAACCTAACCTAACCTAACCTAACCTAACCTAACCTAACCTAACCTAACCTAACCTAACCTAACCTAACCTAACCTAACCTAACCTAACCTAACCTAACCTAACCTAACCTAACCTAACCTAACCTAACCTAACCTAACCTAACCTAACCTAACCTAACCTAACCTAACCTAACCTAACCTAACCTAACCTAACCTAACCTAACCTAACCTAACCTAACCTAACCTAACCTAACCTAACCTAACCTAACCTAACCTAACCTAACCTAACCTAACCTAACCTAACCTAACCTAACCTAACCTAACCTAACCTAACCTAACCTAACCTAACCTAACCTAACCTAACCTAACCTAACCTAACCTAACCTAACCTAACCTAACCTAACCTAACCTAACCTAACCTAACCTAACCTAACCTAACCTAACCTAACCTAACCTAACCTAACCTAACCTAACCTAACCTAACCTAACCTAACCTAACCTAACCTAACCTAACCTAACCTAACCTAACCTAACCTAACCTAACCTAACCTAACCTAACCTAACCTAACCTAACCTAACCTAACCTAACCTAACCTAACCTAACCTAACCTAACCTAACCTAACCTAACCTAACCTAACCTAACCTAACCTAACCTAACCTAACCTAACCTAACCTAACCTAACCTAACCTAACCTAACCTAACCTAACCTAACCTAACCTAACCTAACCTAACCTAACCTAACCTAACCTAACCTAACCTAACCTAACCTAACCTAACCTAACCTAACCTAACCTAACCTAACCTAACCTAACCTAACCTAACCTAACCTAACCTAACCTAACCTAACCTAACCTAACCTAACCTAACCTAACCTAACCTAACCTAACCTAACCTAACCTAACCTAACCTAACCTAACCTAACCTAACCTAACCTAACCTAACCTAACCTAACCTAACCTAACCTAACCTAACCTAACCTAACCTAACCTAACCTAACCTAACCTAACCTAACCTAACCTAACCTAACCTAACCTAACCTAACCTAACCTAACCTAACCTAACCTAACCTAACCTAACCTAACCTAACCTAACCTAACCTAACCTAACCTAACCTAACCTAACCTAACCTAACCTAACCTAACCTAACCTAACCTAACCTAACCTAACCTAACCTAACCTAACCTAACCTAACCTAACCTAACCTAACCTAACCTAACCTAACCTAACCTAACCTAACCTAACCTAACCTAACCTAACCTAACCTAACCTAACCTAACCTAACCTAACCTAACCTAACCTAACCTAACCTAACCTAACCTAACCTAACCTAACCTAACCTAACCTAACCTAACCTAACCTAACCTAACCTAACCTAACCTAACCTAACCTAACCTAACCTAACCTAACCTAACCTAACCTAACCTAACCTAACCTAACCTAACCTAACCTAACCTAACCTAACCTAACCTAACCTAACCTAACCTAACCTAACCTAACCTAACCTAACCTAACCTAACCTAACCTAACCTAACCTAACCTAACCTAACCTAACCTAACCTAACCTAACCTAACCTAACCTAACCTAACCTAACCTAACCTAACCTAACCTAACCTAACCTAACCTAACCTAACCTAACCTAACCTAACCTAACCTAACCTAACCTAACCTAACCTAACCTAACCTAACCTAACCTAACCTAACCTAACCTAACCTAACCTAACCTAACCTAACCTAACCTAACCTAACCTAACCTAACCTAACCTAACCTAACCTAACCTAACCTAACCTAACCTAACCTAACCTAACCTAACCTAACCTAACCTAACCTAACCTAACCTAACCTAACCTAACCTAACCTAACCTAACCTAACCTAACCTAACCTAACCTAACCTAACCTAACCTAACCTAACCTAACCTATACCTAACCTAACCTAACCTAACCTAACCTAACCTAACCTAACCTAACCTAACCTAACCTAACCTAACCTAACCTAACCTAACCTAACCTAACCTAACCTAACCTAACCTAACCTAACCTAACCTAACCTAACCTAACCTAACCTAACCTAACCTAACCTAACCTAACCTAACCTAACCTAACCTAACCTAACCTAACCTAACCTAACCTAACCTAACCTAACCTAACCTAACCTAACCTAACCTAACCTAACCTAACCTAACCTAACCTAACCTAACCTAACCTAACCTAACCTAACCTAACCTAACCTAACCTAACCTAACCTAACCTAACCTAACCTAACCTAACCTAACCTAACCTAACCTAACCTAACCTAACCTAACCTAACCTAACCTAACCTAACCTAACCTAACCTAACCTAACCTAACCTAACCTAACCTAACCTAACCTAACCTAACCTAACCTAACCTAACCTAACCTAACCTAACCTAACCTAACCTAACCTAACCTAACCTAACCTAACCTAACCTAACCTAACCTAACCTAACCTAACCTAACCTAACCTAACCTAACCTAACCTAACCTAACCTAACCTAACCTAACCTAACCTAACCTAACCTAACCTAACCTAACCTAACCTAACCTAACCTAACCTAACCTAACCTAACCTAACCTAACCTAACCTAACCTAACCTAACCTAACCTAACCTAACCTAACCTAACCTAACCTAACCTAACCTAACCTAACCTAACCTAACCTAACCTAACCTAACCTAACCTAACCTAACCTAACCTAACCTAACCTAACCTAACCTAACCTAACCTAACCTAACCTAACCTAACCTAACCTAACCTAACCTAACCTAACCTAACCTAACCTAACCTAACCTAACCTAACCTAACCTAACCTAACCTAACCTAACCTAACCTAACCTAACCTAACCTAACCTAACCTAACCTAACCTAACCTAACCTAACCTAACCTAACCTAACCTAACCTAACCTAACCTAACCTAACCTAACCTAACCTAACCTAACCTAACCTAACCTAACCTAACCTAACCTAACCTAACCTAACCTAACCTAACCTAACCTAACCTAACCTAACCTAACCTAACCTAACCTAACCTAACCTAACCTAACCTAACCTAACCTAACCTAACCTAACCTAACCTAACCTAACCTAACCTAACCTAACCTAACCTAACCTAACCTAACCTAACCTAACCTAACCTAACCTAACCTAACCTAACCTAACCTAACCTAACCTAACCTAACCTAACCTAACCTAACCTAACCTAACCTAACCTAACCTAACCTAACCTAACCTAACCTAACCTAACCTAACCTAACCTAACCTAACCTAACCTAACCTAACCTAACCTAACCTAACCTAACCTAACCTAACCTAACCTAACCTAACCTAACCTAACCTAACCTAACCTAACCTAACCTAACCTAACCTAACCTAACCTAACCTAACCTAACCTAACCTAACCTAACCTAACCTAACCTAACCTAACCTAACCTAACCTAACCTAACCTAACCTAACCTAACCTAACCTAACCTAACCTAACCTAACCTAACCTAACCTAACCTAACCTAACCTAACCTAACCTAACCTAACCTAACCTAACCTAACCTAACCTAACCTAACCTAACCTAACCTAACCTAACCTAACCTAACCTAACCTAACCTAACCTAACCTAACCTAACCTAACCTAACCTAACCTAACCTAACCTAACCTAACCTAACCTAACCTAACCTAACCTAACCTAACCTAACCTAACCTAACCTAACCTAACCTAACCTAACCTAACCTAACCTAACCTAACCTAACCTAACCTAACCTAACCTAACCTAACCTAACCTAACCTAACCTAACCTAACCTAACCTAACCTAACCTAACCTAACCTAACCTAACCTAACCTAACCTAACCTAACCTAACCTAACCTAACCTAACCTAACCTAACCTAACCTAACCTAACCTAACCTAACCTAACCTAACCTAACCTAACCTAACCTAACCTAACCTAACCTAACCTAACCTAACCTAACCTAACCTAACCTAACCTAACCTAACCTAACCTAACCTAACCTAACCTAACCTAACCTAACCTAACCTAACCTAACCTAACCTAACCTAACCTAACCTAACCTAACCTAACCTAACCTAACCTAACCTAACCTAACCTAACCTAACCTAACCTAACCTAACCTAACCTAACCTAACCTAACCTAACCTAACCTAACCTAACCTAACCTAACCTAACCTAACCTAACCTAACCTAACCTAACCTAACCTAACCTAACCTAACCTAACCTAACCTAACCTAACCTAACCTAACCTAACCTAACCTAACCTAACCTAACCTAACCTAACCTAACCTAACCTAACCTAACCTAACCTAACCTAACCTAACCTAACCTAACCTAACCTAACCTAACCTAACCTAACCTAACCTAACCTAACCTAACCTAACCTAACCTAACCTAACCTAACCTAACCTAACCTAACCTAACCTAACCTAACCTAACCTAACCTAACCTAACCTAACCTAACCTAACCTAACCTAACCTAACCTAACCTAACCTAACCTAACCTAACCTAACCTAACCTAACCTAACCTAACCTAACCTAACCTAACCTAACCTAACCTAACCTAACCTAACCTAACCTAACCTAACCTAACCTAACCTAACCTAACCTAACCTAACCTAACCTAACCTAACCTAACCTAACCTAACCTAACCTAACCTAACCTAACCTAACCTAACCTAACCTAACCTAACCTAACCTAACCTAACCTAACCTAACCTAACCTAACCTAACCTAACCTAACCTAACCTAACCTAACCTAACCTAACCTAACCTAACCTAACCTAACCTAACCTAACCTAACCTAACCTAACCTAACCTAACCTAACCTAACCTAACCTAACCTAACCTAACCTAACCTAACCTAACCTAACCTAACCTAACCTAACCTAACCTAACCTAACCTAACCTAACCTAACCTAACCTAACCTAACCTAACCTAACCTAACCTAACCTAACCTAACCTAACCTAACCTAACCTAACCTAACCTAACCTAACCTAACCTAACCTAACCTAACCTAACCTAACCTAACCTAACCTAACCTAACCTAACCTAACCTAACCTAACCTAACCTAACCTAACCTAACCTAACCTAACCTAACCTAACCTAACCTAACCTAACCTAACCTAACCTAACCTAACCTAACCTAACCTAACCTAACCTAACCTAACCTAACCTAACCTAACCTAACCTAACCTAACCTAACCTAACCTAACCTAACCTAACCTAACCTAACCTAACCTAACCTAACCTAACCTAACCTAACCTAACCTAACCTAACCTAACCTAACCTAACCTAACCTAACCTAACCTAACCTAACCTAACCTAACCTAACCTAACCTAACCTAACCTAACCTAACCTAACCTAACCTAACCTAACCTAACCTAACCTAACCTAACCTAACCTAACCTAACCTAACCTAACCTAACCTAACCTAACCTAACCTAACCTAACCTAACCTAACCTAACCTAACCTAACCTAACCTAACCTAACCTAACCTAACCTAACCTAACCTAACCTAACCTAACCTAACCTAACCTAACCTAACCTAACCTAACCTAACCTAACCTAACCTAACCTAACCTAACCTAACCTAACCTAACCTAACCTAACCTAACCTAACCTAACCTAACCTAACCTAACCTAACCTAACCTAACCTAACCTAACCTAACCTAACCTAACCTAACCTAACCTAACCTAACCTAACCTAACCTAACCTAACCTAACCTAACCTAACCTAACCTAACCTAACCTAACCTAACCTAACCTAACCTAACCTAACCTAACCTAACCTAACCTAACCTAACCTAACCTAACCTAACCTAACCTAACCTAACCAACCCCTTTTTCGAAAAGAACCTTTCCAACTAGCTCCACGAATTTTTGCAATTCGCTTTCTACTGCCCCCCCGATAATTACCAGCTATTTACTTCCAATTTTTAACTTACAGTTTGTATGGGCCGTTGTATGGCAAATTTTTAAATTCCCAAAATCTCTTTTAATTCACCAAAATTTCATTTTCAAACTTAAATTCATTCTTAGACCACCATAATTATCAGTCCCACTCCCCCTTCATTTCTTAAAAGTCCGTTTTGAATTAGCTCTCACATTAAAATTTTTAACTTCATATTTATAGTATAATTTTTTAAGTTTTCACTACATAGTTTTAATTAGTTCTAGGGTTTCTAAACACCCTTTCTCTCTTTTATATTCATTTTGCACTTGCATTTATTAGTTTTCTTAAGTTTCTGTAAATATAATTCTTCACTTTAAATTTTTTATCCCCACTTGAAAATTTTGGAATTTCCAAAATTTTCAAAATTTTACCCCCCATTTTTATTATCCCATCCGACTCCATAATTCCACCACATACCACGGTGCGAATAAAATCGTTTTCAATAGCCCAGTTAATTTTTTTATTAGCAAATTTCATTTTTCAAAAAGTGTTTTTAACACTTAAAAAATTATAAAATACTAACCAAAATTCATAATTCTTTGTCCATTACCCTTATTTTTTGCGGCGGTCATTTTGATATCTCATTTGTCCTGCCAAAACATCCCATTCAGTTTTTATCATCCCACACTTGTAAAAATTTCACACATTTTTAACTTTTAAAATTTCTATTTTATTTTTAAAATTCTTTTAAATAATCATTTCTTAGTTCATTAGGACCTCAAATAAAAAGTTTGAGATTTTTAAGTTTTCATACTTTTTGACACCGACCATCCTTTCGAAAATTTAAAGTCCGAAAATCACAAAATTTTTATAATTGCAATCTATCAGATATTACCCCAACACACACCCATAAGAATAAAATTGAACAAAACCTCATACTTTTGATTTTATTCAAAATTTTCATATATTTTATAAGTTTTCCGAACTTAAAAATTTTAAAACAACATTTTAAAATTCTTATTTTTTGCTACATACTCACCATTGTTGCTGCAATCATTTTGACACCCCATCCTTACCTCTCGTTAAAACATAAAAATTCATACTTTACATTTTACTCCGAAAATTCAAAGAATTTTAAAATTTTACTTACCATAGATTCAGCTCCAGCTCCTCATCCACTCCCTTCTCCTCCCCCGTCCCTGTAAAGAAAATAAAAATTAAATAAATATAATAACACATTAATAATTTATTAACATACAAATATCACCTGAAATAAAACTTAAAAACTAAAATTAAAATACATTTAACCTACAACTTACCGTAAATACATCAATGTACAAACATGACAACGAATATGGACCCTAATCTTTTGATATCTCCATTAGGGTCCTCACTAAACTTGGTCTTGTCGGATGACGAGTACCAATCGGCATCCTCCACCAACGGCGACTTCGCACCCAACGACCTTAGCAAAGAGGTCATCAAAACTACCAAGTTCATCCTTACAAAAATTACAGAAGGCAAGAGCCTTACTAAATCAAATAAAGAGACTATTATCAAAGCTCTAAAAGAGTTACAGGACTTAGCCACAAACCTTAAAGGAACTACCTTCATATCCTCTCCACAAGTCGCCCTTGACGACAACACTATCTCAGTCATCAAAACCACCATCAAAGAAGAGATACAGAAGCAGATCTCTAACCACCTACCTAAAACTCAACAAAAGACTTCCTTTGCCGAAGCCGCTAAATCCACCACCAAAAAACCAACTTCCCCCGCTACTCTACCAACCACCAAACCTGCAATAATAATAACCGCCAAAACCCCAGTCACCAGCAACTCTGAAACACTCCAGCACTGGAACAAAAGCGTGTCATTCAAAGACACAACGTTCGCACCTGCGGGAGTTAAGTTCGTTTCCAACAACAAAATCAGAGTAGAGTTTGACACGGAAATTCAAAGAGAAACAGCGCTAAATAAAGCTAATCAACCCAACTCTAACGTAACAGCTGAACAATCGAAAAAACTCCAACCCTCGTTTATCCTTAAAGGAATCACCAACTCCATCCCCACTGAGGAGCTCACGGATATCATTCTTAGCCAAAACGAAAACATAAAAAATAACTTCAAAAAGGAAGACATTCACTTTCAGTTTAAACGATCTAACAAGAATAAAACCCTATTTAACGCCGTCTTCAGAACAACACCCGCCTGTTGGCGAGAAATTATCAAGACAGGGCGCATAAACATTGAGCATCAACGCGTGCACGCCGAAGAGTACGTCTCCCTTCTTCAGTGTTACGACTGCTTGCAGTTCGGACACACAAGGAAGACGTGCACTATCAAGGAGCACGCTTGCTCCCACTGTGCCTCTGAAACACATATATACAAAGATTGCCCGTCGAAATCCAACCCTCCTAAGTGCTTGAATTGCATACACCACGCACAGAAAAATAACATAGAAAACCCCAGGCTTAACCACTCTGCAACTTCCACATCCTGTCCTAGACACATCCTTATCACAAATAAAATTAAAAATAAAACAGACTATGGACAATAGAATCAATAACATCACAAATAGCAATCACAGTAAAATTACGAAACTCAAAGCCATTCAAATTAACCTAAATGGAAGCCGCAACGCAACACAAGAACTTCTCACATATCTACACAATGAAAAACCAGACATAGCTTTTGTCCAAGAACCATACATCAGTAACCAAAATTGCATGAAGAAAATCCCCGGGTACACCATCTATCAATTCCCCATTAACAATAATGCACTCATGGCAGCAATATGCACCAAAACTGACATTGGTAGCACCTTCGGATTCACGGAACACTCCACATCCAATATTGCTACAGTGCTTATAACCACTAAATCAGGAAACAAGATATTCCTAACCTCCATCTATGTAACACCCCGAACAGATCAACTTCAAACCCTAAATATCCTAGAACAGTTCGTACGAAATAATCAAGGCGCAATTCATATCATCGGCGGCGATTTTAATGGCTGGAACACGATGTGGGGTTCCCGTGCCAACACCCGCCGAGGCAACAAAGTAGCTGATTTCGCTATCTTAAACGACCTCAAGATATGTAATATCGGTGCCAACCCTACATACGCAGCCGTACGATACGGAATTCTCAGAGAGTCTATTGTTGACCTAACTCTCTGCAGCAACACCCGAACCACGGCTGTATTAGACTGGATTGTAGATCCAACCATATGCCCCACATCTGATCATCATGCCATAACTTTTTCAATATCAATAGGCAAGACTCAAATCACCAGAAATAAGAAACTGTCAACATACAGATATAATACCACTAACTTGCAATGGAACCGCATAGAGGACACCTTTAAAACAGAACTATTACGTAACCTACCTACACAACCAGATATAGAAAACCTAAACGCCAATAACCTAGAAATATATATACACGAAATAACCACCTCAATACAGAAAAGTTGCGATAAAATCCTCCCTCGTGCGACTAGTCTACCCCACAAAGCTCCATGGTGGAATACAGAACTGGAAGACCTTAAAAGAAGTGTCATACAAAATCATCACAAGCTTGCAAAATTAAAGCAAAGATCCCTCCCCCTGGATGAGGTGTTAACTGAAAGAGCAACGCTCAAAAAGCAATATTCCAACGCAATATGTGACGCATCCACTGCTCACTTCAAGGAGTTCTGCAGCATGCAGAAACGAGATGACGTGTGGACCATCACAAACAAAATAATAAAAAGCCGACCCATCTCACAGCCTCCATCCACGCTTAAGCTAAGTGACGGAACCTACACTAATAATGCAACTGAAACCGCAGAGGCTCTACTTCGGCATTTTTACCCGGATGACCTATCGGATGACACACACACGCAGAAAATCATTAGAGACAAAGTACCCGAACCCATACACACAACCGATGATTCCCCATTCACATTGCCGGAGATATCGGAAGCCATTGACTCCATGAGTCACAAGCGGGCTCCGGGACCGGACCATCTAACCTCTGACATATGTATGCAAGTGAATAAATGCATACCAGACATTATCCTCAAAATCATGAATAGATGCCTTGCTCTCGACTACTTCCCTACGTGTTGGAAGGTCTCAATAGCGAAAATAATACCGAAACCGAATAAAACCGACCACACAGAACTGTCCGCTTTCCGACCAATTGGCCTTATAAATGTATTTGGCAAGCTTCTGGAAAAACTCATCACTAATCGACTAAACTATCACCTTCAAATCACTAATAATACCTCATCACACCAATATGGATTTAAACAACAAACTTCAACCTCTCAGGCAATAACTTCCGCTCTCACAATCATTCGAAATTCATTAGAAATTAAAGAACATGCAATAGCTGCGTCTCTTGATATTAAAGCGGCTTTCGACAATGCTTGGTGGCCAGCTATCATTCAAAGATTAAGGGATGTTAAATGCCCCAGAAACATCTTCTATCTATTACGAAATTATCTGCAAAACAGAACTGTCAGAATGAACTTTGCCGACCAGAGCGTTGCAAAGACCACAAACAGGGGATGTGTCCAGGGATCTGTTTGTGGCCCAACGCTCTGGAACCTTATCCTAGACGAGCTCTTCAGCGTCGAACTACCCGATGGCTGCCACCTCCAAGCGTACGCCGACGATGTCCTACTCGTCGCACACTCCAGCTGCACCCAGGACCTGCAAAATAAAACAAACAAAGCATTAGAATCAATATCTGAGTGGGGCAAATCCGTGAAACTTGAGTTTGGCCCCACAAAAACTCAAATAATTGCGTTTACTAATAAAGCAGCAAATTGCAAAATTCAAATAAATAACCAACCCCTTAAATTCGTAAACACAATCAAATACTTAGGAATAATTATAGACCGGAAATTGAAATTCATACAACACACGGAACACATAATCGAAAAGTCCAAAAAACTGTTCCAGAAATTAGTACAATTTGTTAAACCCACATGGGGCGTACACCCAGAAAACATAAAGATCATTTACAATCAAGTGATTGAGCCAATAATCTGCTATAACTCTAGTATCTGGTCCAATGCACTCAATATAAAATATGTCTGCCAAAGGTTCTTATCCCTACAACGACTGTTCGCAATAAAAATAATTCAAGGGTTCAGAACAATCAGTACAGCTGCTTCTATCTCCATAGCGCAACTCATTCCATTACCAGCCAAAATTTTAGCAACCTCGGACAACGAAATCACAAAACTTAGGAAACGATCCAAGTTCCTCCCCGACGACGTCCCTGTCGAAACCCCAACACCAATCAAAGATCTGTTACATCCTGCGATAAGACCCAAAATAACAATTTCAAATGATTCCACAGAAAATGACAACATCCCCCATAACTCTTTCAACATATACACGGATGGCAGTAAGCATGACGGAAAAGTTGGCGCTGCATTCGTTGTGTATCACCTTAACGGTGAAACAACCACGAAGAAGTTAAAACTGCATTCCTGCTGCTCGGTCTTTCAGGCCGAACTACTCGCAATTTATCGTGCAACTGTCTGGATCATTTCCAAACATGCATCTCCGACAACAATACATTCTGACAGTATGTCTAGCCTACAAGAGATAACGAATTCAAACAGCACAACTCCACTAGTTAATCTAATCCATCAAAATTACATAACTGCGTCCCAAAACAATATCAATATCACCTTCAAATGGGTAAAAGCCCATGCTGGTAATATAGGAAATGAAGCAGCTGATGTTGCAGCTAAAGCCGCCGCAGCCTCTCACAAGGCACTCGACTATTTATCAGTCCCAATTTCATACGTTAAATACATGAACAAAAATCAATGCAAACAAGAAGCCGAAGACTTATACAGCAAAACAAGCCCTCACATACGAACACTCCTGCCAACATATGGAAATCTAACGGAATATCTAACTGCAATCAGACCATACTTTGCCATAACACAATATTTAACAAACCATGGTTATCACAAGAGTTACCTTCATAGGTTTCACTTAACTCCAAATGATCAATGCCCTTGCGACGGAGTCAGCACGCAGACCCTCGATCACTTAATAAGGCACTGCCCGCGTTTTGGCGAGTTACGCCAAAACCACCTAACTGCATCATTAACTATCAATGATCCATATTCTCTACAAGAAATAATAAATAAGCAAACGACTATTGAATCGTTTCACACTCTGGTGGTCCACATTGTGAAAAACTTAAAGAAATTCAATAATCCACCAACTTCCAATGTCAATACAATACCGCAACCATAAGCGAAGAAACCACAAGCAAAGAGTATGCCATTAGCTCTGAACTTGTGAGTTTTAATCCAAAAGTTGGAGTTTGAGAAACTCCAACAATATTCCCAAAAAAAAAAAAAAAACCTAACCTAACCTAACCTAACCTAACCTAACCTAACCTAACCTAACCTAACCTAACCTAACCTAACCTAACCTAACCTAACCTAACCTAACCTAACCTAACCTAACCTAACCTAACCTAACCTAACCTAACCTAACCTAACCTAACCTAACCTAACCTAACCTAACCTAACCTAACCTAACCTAACCTAACCTAACCTAACCTAACCTAACCTAACCTAACCTAACCTAACCTAACCTAACCTAACCTAACCTAACCTAACCTAACCTAACCTAACCTAACCTAACCTAACCTAACCTAACCTAACCTAACCTAACCTAACCTAACCTAACCTAACCTAACCTAACCTAACCTAACCTAACCTAACCTAACCTAACCTAACCTAACCTAACCTAACCTAACCTAACCTAACCTAACCTAACCTAACCTAACCTAACCTAACCTAACCTAACCTAACCTAACCTAACCTAACCTAACCTAACCTAACCTAACCTAACCTAACCTAACCTAACCTAACCTAACCTAACCTAACCTAACCTAACCTAACCTAACCTAACCTAACCTAACCTAACCTAACCTAACCTAACCTAACCTAACCTAACCTAACCTAACCTAACCTAACCTAACCTAACCTAACCTAACCTAACCTAACCTAACCTAACCTAACCTAACCTAACCTAACCTAACCTAACCTAACCTAACCTAACCTAACCTAACCTAACCTAACCTAACCTAACCTAACCTAACCTAACCTAACCTAACCTAACCTAACCTAACCTAACCTAACCTAACCTAACCTAACCTAACCTAACCTAACCTAACCTAACCTAACCTAACCTAACCTAACCTAACCTAACCTAACCTAACCTAACCTAACCTAACCTAACCTAACCTAACCTAACCTAACCTAACCTAACCTAACCTAACCTAACCTAACCTAACCTAACCTAACCTAACCTAACCTAACCTAACCTAACCTAACCTAACCTAACCTAACCTAACCTAACCTAACCTAACCTAACCTAACCTAACCTAACCTAACCTAACCTAACCTAACCTAACCTAACCTAACCTAACCTAACCTAACCTAACCTAACCTAACCTAACCTAACCTAACCTAACCTAACCTAACCTAACCTAACCTAACCTAACCTAACCTAACCTAACCTAACCTAACCTAACCTAACCTAACCTAACCTAACCTAACCTAACCTAACCTAACCTAACCTAACCGACTTTTTCCTCTGCCGCTGCCAGCCTCAGTCGCGCTCGCGCACGACTCTGCCCGCCGCCGACCGCCATGACGAACACTTTTAAATTCAATTCAATTCAAGTTTTTTCTTATACTAGCTTTACTTTTTATTCTTGCGCCGCGACAAAATAAATTTCAGGGTAAGTGCAAGCTCAGCCTGTCCTGCCTGAGGTAAGTGCTTTCTATCTATCCATCTTTTACTTTACTTTAATTGTGTGCCTCTTGATTGCCTGCCCTGCCCTTAAAAACTCCCCTGCTCATAAATCTTTCTTCACCTACTCAACTTAAGTTACATAAAGCAGTAACAAAACGCACCGTTTTCTGCATCGCGCTATCGACTTTTTGCCGACACACTATTTAATACCCCGCCACTTGGGCCGAAGCCCAAACAGCCCAATATCACCAGCACCCTCAAATGCATCTAATAAAACTACCCCTAGATACTTACTTACTTAAATTACCTAATTCATTCCCTAATTTACATAACCTAAGAACGGCCACGCGGTCACGCGGCCATTTTGAATGAAACCCCTGAGATAGCTCAGCATGACTTAACAATTTTTCAATTAAGACAACTCTCGGTTGGTATCATCATAATCATAATCCCATCATACTAATTAAAACAAAATTTAAAACAAAATAATTTATTGAAATTAAAATAACTTAATCCTTATTACTTACTTGTGGCAGGTCGTAAATGGACATTACATTACGCACCTATCACCTCTGTTAACTTACAATCATACAATAAAATATTCGAGTCTGAGTCTGAGTTTGACTTTGAGTTTACATGATATTGAAATGACTAGATTTAGTGAAAACTACCAAAAAAGGATATCAAACCATAACTTAATATAAAACTACAATCCAGCAATCCTAGTAAATAATTTCTTTAAAAATAGACCCGCCCTCAATAAATCTACACATACATAAACTGATAATCCCCTCATCTCTCTTCAGATCGGCTAAAACAGGTACTAAAAACCTTTTCCTGAATTTAATAAATACTTATGTGAAAACCGCATCCAAATCGGTTTAGCCAAGCTCGAGATAGTCGCGTACAAACACACACACATACATACAGGTCAAGCTGATAACCTACTTTCTTTTGAAATCGGTTCAATAGCGAGCGAGTAAACCATAACAGACAATCTCACATATTATAATATGAAAACACAATTAATATTTCCTTTATTCATACATTAGAGCAACAGTTTATTTAAATCACACTCAATGAATTAAAGTAAGTCAGATGTTACTTAAAACTATTCAAAATAAATTAATCTGAGAAAATTTAAACATCTAGCACCCAACACTTCTTTTTCCATACTGCGCTATACCGAAATCTCGAACAGGTAGACATCCTCGCAAACATGCTTACACAATGCCCGAGTGCATTAGAGCTGCTCGCTTAAATTCAGCCAAGACTTGAACCAGAATATATGTCCAGTACGGTTTGCAAACTGGGTCTTTGAGTGATCCTGATCCTCCTGATCTTGAGCTCTGCTGAAACATTTTTTACATTAAAATCCAGACAAGACTTGCTCAACACACCACAACAACACTAAACATTATTAAAAGACATCTCAACTCATAAACAAAAGTAGCCCACTAACACGAAACCTAGGTTACACCCATCCTGCTGTATAAAATCTAAACAACTGTCTCGAACATGGGCACCAAGGAAGCCATCACGAGCTCCTGAACAGGTCTCCAGATTAAGCTGCGTGCTATGGCATAGGTCAGCACTACCTCTATCACCATTTCCTCTTTTAATTTTAACTAATACAACAAAATAACACATTAATTTATTGGAGAAAACATTACAAAATACAAGGGACATCAAACACACACAACAATGTTCAGTCAATCTTTTATTTATTCGCATACCACTCTCAATTAGACGAAGGAACATATCCCATACAGCCATACCATAGACTCTCTTGAAAAAATGCATTCAATACACATACAGCTTTACACAGATAGGGGATAATATTCACTTGCTTCCTAAAATAAAATACAATTCAAATCTAAAATGTAAATCTAAATAAATCAAATATAAAAATTCATTATCCATTCTCGTGCCTTCAACGTAAAAATAAAAATGGTTCCACGCTTAGACACCGTTGCCGTGATACGTAGTGAGGGCGCCACTCTCCAAGCTCGGCAAAGATAATCTAGAAAATAAAAAAGGCGCCACCTCGTATCCGGATTAAAAAACTCCTACTTAATTTCTTACTAAATAAAACACTGCTGAAGTTATCATAGCGAAGAGTAAACATGGTTCCGCGTAAGAACAACGGATGGCGCCACCTTATATGAAAAAGGCTTGGTAGCCTCACCCACTCTCCTGATAAATTAAAATAATCCTTTCCCTTACATTACTAGAAGCTAAAAGATTTTTTTTACGTCTCAAACGATATATTATAGAAAATAAAGAGGGCGCCACCTCGTATCTGAAATTAGTAATTTTACCACTTGCTATTTGTCCCCAAAGTAAAATAAAAATGGTTCCACGACACGGCACCGCTGCCGTAGAATATATTAAAAGCGCCACCTGGTGCGCGGACTTTGCAACCTCTACCCGTTCTCTTGCTAAATAAAATAATACGATTCTTTACATAGCTAGAAGCTCGCACCGTCCCAACGCTTAGCACAGATGTCTAGAAAATAATAAAGAGGGCGCCACCCAATATGCATTCTTACTCACCTGCTTCCTAAATAAAACAAAATACAATCATACTTTAAATTAATAAAAATTTAATCAAACAAAACACCGCTGCTGAAAACTGTAGACCCTGCTGTAAACCTCATCTTATTCAAATCCACAAAAATTGTTCGTGCTCGGTAAAATTGCGACATTCCCTAGAGCACAGACGATAAAGTAGTACGCCGTACTACTCTGGACAGGCAGAGGAACACGGCCAGTGCAGCCAAGTCTTCAATAGACTGATCAAATCTGGAAACTTGTCACATTACAGTCGAGCAGGTCTACATACATACATACATACATACATAACCTAGGTTGGGTCAGCTCAAATCAGGTTCCATAAAGTTAGATTAATTTTTGTGAAACTACCGTTAGTCAGCGTATTTTTGTTCGCGACTGCCGAAGGTAGCCGATAAATTACGATCTCTGCCTTTATATAGACCCCAGTGGGGCCCCCGCTCGTTCACTTTTTCCTCTGCCGCTGCCAGCCTCAGTCGCGCTCGCGCACGACTCTGCCCGCCGCCGACCGCCATGACGAACACTTTTAAATTCAATTCAATTCAAGTTTTTTCTTATACTAGCTTTACTTTTTATTCTTGCGCCGCGACAAAATAAATTTCAGGGTAAGTGCAAGCTCAGCCTGTCCTGCCTGAGGTAAGTGCTTTCTATCTATCCATCTTTTACTTTACTTTAATTGTGTGCCTCTTGATTGCCTGCCCTGCCCTTAAAAACTCCCCTGCTCATAAATCTTTCTTCACCTACTCAACTTAAGTTACATAAAGCAGTAACAAAACGCACCGTTTTCTGCATCGCGCTATCGACTTTTTGCCGACACACTATTTAATACCCCGCCACTTGGGCCGAAGCCCAAACAGCCCAATATCACCAGCACCCTCAAATGCATCTAATAAAACTACCCCTAGATACTTACTTACTTAAATTACCTAATTCATTCCCTAATTTACATAACCTAAGAACGGCCACGCGGTCACGCGGCCATTTTGAATGAAACCCCTGAGATAGCTCAGCATGACTTAACAATTTTTCAATTAAGACAACTCTCGGTTGGTATCATCATAATCATAATCCCATCATACTAATTAAAACAAAATTTAAAACAAAATAATTTATTGAAATTAAAATAACTTAATCCTTATTACTTACTTGTGGCAGGTCGTAAATGGACATTACATTACGCACCTATCACCTCTGTTAACTTACAATCATACAATAAAATATTCGAGTCTGAGTCTGAGTTTGACTTTGAGTTTACATGATATTGAAATGACTAGATTTAGTGAAAACTACCAAAAAAGGATATCAAACCATAACTTAATATAAAACTACAATCCAGCAATCCTAGTAAATAATTTCTTTAAAAATAGACCCGCCCTCAATAAATCTACACATACATAAACTGATAATCCCCTCATCTCTCTTCAGATCGGCTAAAACAGGTACTAAAAACCTTTTCCTGAATTTAATAAATACTTATGTGAAAACCGCATCCAAATCGGTTTAGCCAAGCTCGAGATAGTCGCGTACAAACACACACACATACATACAGGTCAAGCTGATAACCTACTTTCTTTTGAAATCGGTTCAATAGCGAGCGAGTAAACCATAACAGACAATCTCACATATTATAATATGAAAACACAATTAATATTTCCTTTATTCATACATTAGAGCAACAGTTTATTTAAATCACACTCAATGAATTAAAGTAAGTCAGATGTTACTTAAAACTATTCAAAATAAATTAATCTGAGAAAATTTAAACATCTAGCACCCAACACTTCTTTTTCCATACTGCGCTATACCGAAATCTCGAACAGGTAGACATCCTCGCAAACATGCTTACACAATGCCCGAGTGCATTAGAGCTGCTCGCTTAAATTCAGCCAAGACTTGAACCAGAATATATGTCCAGTACGGTTTGCAAACTGGGTCTTTGAGTGATCCTGATCCTCCTGATCTTGAGCTCTGCTGAAACATTTTTTACATTAAAATCCAGACAAGACTTGCTCAACACACCACAACAACACTAAACATTATTAAAAGACATCTCAACTCATAAACAAAAGTAGCCCACTAACACGAAACCTAGGTTACACCCATCCTGCTGTATAAAATCTAAACAACTGTCTCGAACATGGGCACCAAGGAAGCCATCACGAGCTCCTGAACAGGTCTCCAGATTAAGCTGCGTGCTATGGCATAGGTCAGCACTACCTCTATCACCATTTCCTCTTTTAATTTTAACTAATACAACAAAATAACACATTAATTTATTGGAGAAAACATTACAAAATACAAGGGACATCAAACACACACAACAATGTTCAGTCAATCTTTTATTTATTCGCATACCACTCTCAATTAGACGAAGGAACATATCCCATACAGCCATACCATAGACTCTCTTGAAAAAATGCATTCAATACACATACAGCTTTACACAGATAGGGGATAATATTCACTTGCTTCCTAAAATAAAATACAATTCAAATCTAAAATGTAAATCTAAATAAATCAAATATAAAAATTCATTATCCATTCTCGTGCCTTCAACGTAAAAATAAAAATGGTTCCACGCTTAGACACCGTTGCCGTGATACGTAGTGAGGGCGCCACTCTCCAAGCTCGGCAAAGATAATCTAGAAAATAAAAAAGGCGCCACCTCGTATCCGGATTAAAAAACTCCTACTTAATTTCTTACTAAATAAAACACTGCTGAAGTTATCATAGCGAAGAGTAAACATGGTTCCGCGTAAGAACAACGGATGGCGCCACCTTATATGAAAAAGGCTTGGTAGCCTCACCCACTCTCCTGATAAATTAAAATAATCCTTTCCCTTACATTACTAGAAGCTAAAAGATTTTTTTTACGTCTCAAACGATATATTATAGAAAATAAAGAGGGCGCCACCTCGTATCTGAAATTAGTAATTTTACCACTTGCTATTTGTCCCCAAAGTAAAATAAAAATGGTTCCACGACACGGCACCGCTGCCGTAGAATATATTAAAAGCGCCACCTGGTGCGCGGACTTTGCAACCTCTACCCGTTCTCTTGCTAAATAAAATAATACGATTCTTTACATAGCTAGAAGCTCGCACCGTCCCAACGCTTAGCACAGATGTCTAGAAAATAATAAAGAGGGCGCCACCCAATATGCATTCTTACTCACCTGCTTCCTAAATAAAACAAAATACAATCATACTTTAAATTAATAAAAATTTAATCAAACAAAACACCGCTGCTGAAAACTGTAGACCCTGCTGTAAACCTCATCTTATTCAAATCCACAAAAATTGTTCGTGCTCGGTAAAATTGCGACATTCCCTAGAGCACAGACGATAAAGTAGTACGCCGTACTACTCTGGACAGGCAGAGGAACACGGCCAGTGCAGCCAAGTCTTCAATAGACTGATCAAATCTGGAAACTTGTCACATTACAGTCGAGCAGGTCTACATACATACATACATACATACATACATAACCTAGGTTGGGTCAGCTCAAATCAGGTTCCATAAAGTTAGATTAATTTTTGTGAAACTACCGTTAGTCAGCGTATTTTTGTTCGCGACTGCCGAAGGTAGCCGATAAATTACGATCTCTGCCTTTATATAGACCCCAGTGGGGCCCCCGCTCGTTCACTTTTTCCTCTGCCGCTGCCAGCCTCAGTCGCGCTCGCGCACGACTCTGCCCGCCGCCGACCGCCATGACGAACACTTTTAAATTCAATTCAATTCAAGTTTTTTCTTATACTAGCTTTACTTTTTATTCTTGCGCCGCGACAAAATAAATTTCAGGGTAAGTGCAAGCTCAGCCTGTCCTGCCTGAGGTAAGTGCTTTCTATCTATCCATCTTTTACTTTACTTTAATTGTGTGCCTCTTGATTGCCTGCCCTGCCCTTAAAAACTCCCCTGCTCATAAATCTTTCTTCACCTACTCAACTTAAGTTACATAAAGCAGTAACAAAACGCACCGTTTTCTGCATCGCGCTATCGACTTTTTGCCGACACACTATTTAATACCCCGCCACTTGGGCCGAAGCCCAAACAGCCCAATATCACCAGCACCCTCAAATGCATCTAATAAAACTACCCCTAGATACTTACTTACTTAAATTACCTAATTCATTCCCTAATTTACATAACCTAAGAACGGCCACGCGGTCACGCGGCCATTTTGAATGAAACCCCTGAGATAGCTCAGCATGACTTAACAATTTTTCAATTAAGACAACTCTCGGTTGGTATCATCATAATCATAATCCCATCATACTAATTAAAACAAAATTTAAAACAAAATAATTTATTGAAATTAAAATAACTTAATCCTTATTACTTACTTGTGGCAGGTCGTAAATGGACATTACATTACGCACCTATCACCTCTGTTAACTTACAATCATACAATAAAATATTCGAGTCTGAGTCTGAGTTTGACTTTGAGTTTACATGATATTGAAATGACTAGATTTAGTGAAAACTACCAAAAAAGGATATCAAACCATAACTTAATATAAAACTACAATCCAGCAATCCTAGTAAATAATTTCTTTAAAAATAGACCCGCCCTCAATAAATCTACACATACATAAACTGATAATCCCCTCATCTCTCTTCAGATCGGCTAAAACAGGTACTAAAAACCTTTTCCTGAATTTAATAAATACTTATGTGAAAACCGCATCCAAATCGGTTTAGCCAAGCTCGAGATAGTCGCGTACAAACACACACACATACATACAGGTCAAGCTGATAACCTACTTTCTTTTGAAATCGGTTCAATAGCGAGCGAGTAAACCATAACAGACAATCTCACATATTATAATATGAAAACACAATTAATATTTCCTTTATTCATACATTAGAGCAACAGTTTATTTAAATCACACTCAATGAATTAAAGTAAGTCAGATGTTACTTAAAACTATTCAAAATAAATTAATCTGAGAAAATTTAAACATCTAGCACCCAACACTTCTTTTTCCATACTGCGCTATACCGAAATCTCGAACAGGTAGACATCCTCGCAAACATGCTTACACAATGCCCGAGTGCATTAGAGCTGCTCGCTTAAATTCAGCCAAGACTTGAACCAGAATATATGTCCAGTACGGTTTGCAAACTGGGTCTTTGAGTGATCCTGATCCTCCTGATCTTGAGCTCTGCTGAAACATTTTTTACATTAAAATCCAGACAAGACTTGCTCAACACACCACAACAACACTAAACATTATTAAAAGACATCTCAACTCATAAACAAAAGTAGCCCACTAACACGAAACCTAGGTTACACCCATCCTGCTGTATAAAATCTAAACAACTGTCTCGAACATGGGCACCAAGGAAGCCATCACGAGCTCCTGAACAGGTCTCCAGATTAAGCTGCGTGCTATGGCATAGGTCAGCACTACCTCTATCACCATTTCCTCTTTTAATTTTAACTAATACAACAAAATAACACATTAATTTATTGGAGAAAACATTACAAAATACAAGGGACATCAAACACACACAACAATGTTCAGTCAATCTTTTATTTATTCGCATACCACTCTCAATTAGACGAAGGAACATATCCCATACAGCCATACCATAGACTCTCTTGAAAAAATGCATTCAATACACATACAGCTTTACACAGATAGGGGATAATATTCACTTGCTTCCTAAAATAAAATACAATTCAAATCTAAAATGTAAATCTAAATAAATCAAATATAAAAATTCATTATCCATTCTCGTGCCTTCAACGTAAAAATAAAAATGGTTCCACGCTTAGACACCGTTGCCGTGATACGTAGTGAGGGCGCCACTCTCCAAGCTCGGCAAAGATAATCTAGAAAATAAAAAAGGCGCCACCTCGTATCCGGATTAAAAAACTCCTCCTTAATTTCTTACTAAATAAAACACTGCTGAAGTTATCATAGCGAAGAGTAAACATGGTTCCGCGTAAGAACAACGGATGGCGCCACCTTATATGAAAAAGGCTTGGTAGCCTCACCCACTCTCCTGATAAATTAAAATAATCCTTTCCCTTACATTACTAGAAGCTAAAAGATTTTTTTTACGTCTCAAACGATATATTATAGAAAATAAAGAGGGCGCCACCTCGTATCTGAAATTAGTAATTTTACCACTTGCTATTTGTCCCCAAAGTAAAATAAAAATGGTTCCACGACACGGCACCGCTGCCGTAGAATATATTAAAAGCGCCACCTGGTGCGCGGACTTTGCAACCTCTACCCGTTCTCTTGCTAAATAAAATAATACGATTCTTTACATAGCTAGAAGCTCGCACCGTCCCAACGCTTAGCACAGATGTCTAGAAAATAATAAAGAGGGCGCCACCCAATATGCATTCTTACTCACCTGCTTCCTAAATAAAACAAAATACAATCATACTTTAAATTAATAAAAATTTAATCAAACAAAACACCGCTGCTGAAAACTGTAGACCCTGCTGTAAACCTCATCTTATTCAAATCCACAAAAATTGTTCGTGCTCGGTAAAATTGCGACATTCCCTAGAGCACAGACGATAAAGTAGTACGCCGTACTACTCTGGACAGGCAGAGGAACACGGCCAGTGCAGCCAAGTCTTCAATAGACTGATCAAATCTGGAAACTTGTCACATTACAGTCGAGCAGGTCTACATACATACATACATACATACATAACCTAGGTTGGGTCAGCTCAAATCAGGTTCCATAAAGTTAGATTAATTTTTGTGAAACTACCGTTAGTCAGCGTATTTTTGTTCGCGACTGCCGAAGGTAGCCGATAAATTACGATCTCTGCCTTTATATAGACCCCAGTGGGGCCCCCGCTCGTTCACTTTTTCCTCTGCCGCTGCCAGCCTCAGTCGCGCTCGCGCACGACTCTGCCCGCCGCCGACCGCCATGACGAACACTTTTAAATTCAATTCAATTCAAGTTTTTTCTTATACTAGCTTTACTTTTTATTCTTGCGCCGCGACAAAATAAATTTCAGGGTAAGTGCAAGCTCAGCCTGTCCTGCCTGAGGTAAGTGCTTTCTATCTATCCATCTTTTACTTTACTTTAATTGTGTGCCTCTTGATTGCCTGCCCTGCCCTTAAAAACTCCCCTGCTCATAAATCTTTCTTCACCTACTCAACTTAAGTTACATAAAGCAGTAACAAAACGCACCGTTTTCTGCATCGCGCTATCGACTTTTTGCCGACACACTATTTAATACCCCGCCACTTGGGCCGAAGCCCAAACAGCCCAATATCACCAGCACCCTCAAATGCATCTAATAAAACTACCCCTAGATACTTACTTACTTAAATTACCTAATTCATTCCCTAATTTACATAACCTAAGAACGGCCACGCGGTCACGCGGCCATTTTGAATGAAACCCCTGAGATAGCTCAGCATGACTTAACAATTTTTCAATTAAGACAACTCTCGGTTGGTATCATCATAATCATAATCCCATCATACTAATTAAAACAAAATTTAAAACAAAATAATTTATTGAAATTAAAATAACTTAATCCTTATTACTTACTTGTGGCAGGTCGTAAATGGACATTACATTACGCACCTATCACCTCTGTTAACTTACAATCATACAATAAAATATTCGAGTCTGAGTCTGAGTTTGACTTTGAGTTTACATGATATTGAAATGACTAGATTTAGTGAAAACTACCAAAAAAGGATATCAAACCATAACTTAATATAAAACTACAATCCAGCAATCCTAGTAAATAATTTCTTTAAAAATAGACCCGCCCTCAATAAATCTACACATACATAAACTGATAATCCCCTCATCTCTCTTCAGATCGGCTAAAACAGGTACTAAAAACCTTTTCCTGAATTTAATAAATACTTATGTGAAAACCGCATCCAAATCGGTTTAGCCAAGCTCGAGATAGTCGCGTACAAACACACACACATACATACAGGTCAAGCTGATAACCTACTTTCTTTTGAAATCGGTTCAATAGCGAGCGAGTAAACCATAACAGACAATCTCACATATTATAATATGAAAACACAATTAATATTTCCTTTATTCATACATTAGAGCAACAGTTTATTTAAATCACACTCAATGAATTAAAGTAAGTCAGATGTTACTTAAAACTATTCAAAATAAATTAATCTGAGAAAATTTAAACATCTAGCACCCAACACTTCTTTTTCCATACTGCGCTATACCGAAATCTCGAACAGGTAGACATCCTCGCAAACATGCTTACACAATGCCCGAGTGCATTAGAGCTGCTCGCTTAAATTCAGCCAAGACTTGAACCAGAATATATGTCCAGTACGGTTTGCAAACTGGGTCTTTGAGTGATCCTGATCCTCCTGATCTTGAGCTCTGCTGAAACATTTTTTACATTAAAATCCAGACAAGACTTGCTCAACACACCACAACAACACTAAACATTATTAAAAGACATCTCAACTCATAAACAAAAGTAGCCCACTAACACGAAACCTAGGTTACACCCATCCTGCTGTATAAAATCTAAACAACTGTCTCGAACATGGGCACCAAGGAAGCCATCACGAGCTCCTGAACAGGTCTCCAGATTAAGCTGCGTGCTATGGCATAGGTCAGCACTACCTCTATCACCATTTCCTCTTTTAATTTTAACTAATACAACAAAATAACACATTAATTTATTGGAGAAAACATTACAAAATACAAGGGACATCAAACACACACAACAATGTTCAGTCAATCTTTTATTTATTCGCATACCACTCTCAATTAGACGAAGGAACATATCCCATACAGCCATACCATAGACTCTCTTGAAAAAATGCATTCAATACACATACAGCTTTACACAGATAGGGGATAATATTCACTTGCTTCCTAAAATAAAATACAATTCAAATCTAAAATGTAAATCTAAATAAATCAAATATAAAAATTCATTATCCATTCTCGTGCCTTCAACGTAAAAATAAAAATGGTTCCACGCTTAGACACCGTTGCCGTGATACGTAGTGAGGGCGCCACTCTCCAAGCTCGGCAAAGATAATCTAGAAAATAAAAAAGGCGCCACCTCGTATCCGGATTAAAAAACTCCTACTTAATTTCTTACTAAATAAAACACTGCTGAAGTTATCATAGCGAAGAGTAAACATGGTTCCGCGTAAGAACAACGGATGGCGCCACCTTATATGAAAAAGGCTTGGTAGCCTCACCCACTCTCCTGATAAATTAAAATAATCCTTTCCCTTACATTACTAGAAGCTAAAAGATTTTTTTTACGTCTCAAACGATATATTATAGAAAATAAAGAGGGCGCCACCTCGTATCTGAAATTAGTAATTTTACCACTTGCTATTTGTCCCCAAAGTAAAATAAAAATGGTTCCACGACACGGCACCGCTGCCGTAGAATATATTAAAAGCGCCACCTGGTGCGCGGACTTTGCAACCTCTACCCGTTCTCTTGCTAAATAAAATAATACGATTCTTTACATAGCTAGAAGCTCGCACCGTCCCAACGCTTAGCACAGATGTCTAGAAAATAATAAAGAGGGCGCCACCCAATATGCATTCTTACTCACCTGCTTCCTAAATAAAACAAAATACAATCATACTTTAAATTAATAAAAATTTAATCAAACAAAACACCGCTGCTGAAAACTGTAGACCCTGCTGTAAACCTCATCTTATTCAAATCCACAAAAATTGTTCGTGCTCGGTAAAATTGCGACATTCCCTAGAGCACAGACGATAAAGTAGTACGCCGTACTACTCTGGACAGGCAGAGGAACACGGCCAGTGCAGCCAAGTCTTCAATAGACTGATCAAATCTGGAAACTTGTCACATTACAGTCGAGCAGGTCTACATACATACATACATACATACATAACCTAGGTTGGGTCAGCTCAAATCAGGTTCCATAAAGTTAGATTAATTTTTGTGAAACTACCGTTAGTCAGCGTATTTTTGTTCGCGACTGCCGAAGGTAGCCGATAAATTACGATCTCTGCCTTTATATAGACCCCAGTGGGGCCCCCGCTCGTTCACTTTTTCCTCTGCCGCTGCCAGCCTCAGTCGCGCTCGCGCACGACTCTGCCCGCCGCCGACCGCCATGACGAACACTTTTAAATTCAATTCAATTCAAGTTTTTTCTTATACTAGCTTTACTTTTTATTCTTGCGCCGCGACAAAATAAATTTCAGGGTAAGTGCAAGCTCAGCCTGTCCTGCCTGAGGTAAGTGCTTTCTATCTATCCATCTTTTACTTTACTTTAATTGTGTGCCTCTTGATTGCCTGCCCTGCCCTTAAAAACTCCCCTGCTCATAAATCTTTCTTCACCTACTCAACTTAAGTTACATAAAGCAGTAACAAAACGCACCGTTTTCTGCATCGCGCTATCGACTTTTTGCCGACACACTATTTAATACCCCGCCACTTGGGCCGAAGCCCAAACAGCCCAATATCACCAGCACCCTCAAATGCATCTAATAAAACTACCCCTAGATACTTACTTACTTAAATTACCTAATTCATTCCCTAATTTACATAACCTAAGAACGGCCACGCGGTCACGCGGCCATTTTGAATGAAACCCCTGAGATAGCTCAGCATGACTTAACAATTTTTCAATTAAGACAACTCTCGGTTGGTATCATCATAATCATAATCCCATCATACTAATTAAAACAAAATTTAAAACAAAATAATTTATTGAAATTAAAATAACTTAATCCTTATTACTTACTTGTGGCAGGTCGTAAATGGACATTACATTACGCACCTATCACCTCTGTTAACTTACAATCATACAATAAAATATTCGAGTCTGAGTCTGAGTTTGACTTTGAGTTTACATGATATTGAAATGACTAGATTTAGTGAAAACTACCAAAAAAGGATATCAAACCATAACTTAATATAAAACTACAATCCAGCAATCCTAGTAAATAATTTCTTTAAAAATAGACCCGCCCTCAATAAATCTACACATACATAAACTGATAATCCCCTCATCTCTCTTCAGATCGGCTAAAACAGGTACTAAAAACCTTTTCCTGAATTTAATAAATACTTATGTGAAAACCGCATCCAAATCGGTTTAGCCAAGCTCGAGATAGTCGCGTACAAACACACACACATACATACAGGTCAAGCTGATAACCTACTTTCTTTTGAAATCGGTTCAATAGCGAGCGAGTAAACCATAACAGACAATCTCACATATTATAATATGAAAACACAATTAATATTTCCTTTATTCATACATTAGAGCAACAGTTTATTTAAATCACACTCAATGAATTAAAGTAAGTCAGATGTTACTTAAAACTATTCAAAATAAATTAATCTGAGAAAATTTAAACATCTAGCACCCAACACTTCTTTTTCCATACTGCGCTATACCGAAATCTCGAACAGGTAGACATCCTCGCAAACATGCTTACACAATGCCCGAGTGCATTAGAGCTGCTCGCTTAAATTCAGCCAAGACTTGAACCAGAATATATGTCCAGTACGGTTTGCAAACTGGGTCTTTGAGTGATCCTGATCCTCCTGATCTTGAGCTCTGCTGAAACATTTTTTACATTAAAATCCAGACAAGACTTGCTCAACACACCACAACAACACTAAACATTATTAAAAGACATCTCAACTCATAAACAAAAGTAGCCCACTAACACGAAACCTAGGTTACACCCATCCTGCTGTATAAAATCTAAACAACTGTCTCGAACATGGGCACCAAGGAAGCCATCACGAGCTCCTGAACAGGTCTCCAGATTAAGCTGCGTGCTATGGCATAGGTCAGCACTACCTCTATCACCATTTCCTCTTTTAATTTTAACTAATACAACAAAATAACACATTAATTTATTGGAGAAAACATTACAAAATACAAGGGACATCAAACACACACAACAATGTTCAGTCAATCTTTTATTTATTCGCATACCACTCTCAATTAGACGAAGGAACATATCCCATACAGCCATACCATAGACTCTCTTGAAAAAATGCATTCAATACACATACAGCTTTACACAGATAGGGGATAATATTCACTTGCTTCCTAAAATAAAATACAATTCAAATCTAAAATGTAAATCTAAATAAATCAAATATAAAAATTCATTATCCATTCTCGTGCCTTCAACGTAAAAATAAAAATGGTTCCACGCTTAGACACCGTTGCCGTGATACGTAGTGAGGGCGCCACTCTCCAAGCTCGGCAAAGATAATCTAGAAAATAAAAAAGGCGCCACCTCGTATCCGGATTAAAAAACTCCTACTTAATTTCTTACTAAATAAAACACTGCTGAAGTTATCATAGCGAAGAGTAAACATGGTTCCGCGTAAGAACAACGGATGGCGCCACCTTATATGAAAAAGGCTTGGTAGCCTCACCCACTCTCCTGATAAATTAAAATAATCCTTTCCCTTACATTACTAGAAGCTAAAAGATTTTTTTTACGTCTCAAACGATATATTATAGAAAATAAAGAGGGCGCCACCTCGTATCTGAAATTAGTAATTTTACCACTTGCTATTTGTCCCCAAAGTAAAATAAAAATGGTTCCACGACACGGCACCGCTGCCGTAGAATATATTAAAAGCGCCACCTGGTGCGCGGACTTTGCAACCTCTACCCGTTCTCTTGCTAAATAAAATAATACGATTCTTTACATAGCTAGAAGCTCGCACCGTCCCAACGCTTAGCACAGATGTCTAGAAAATAATAAAGAGGGCGCCACCCAATATGCATTCTTACTCACCTGCTTCCTAAATAAAACAAAATACAATCATACTTTAAATTAATAAAAATTTAATCAAACAAAACACCGCTGCTGAAAACTGTAGACCCTGCTGTAAACCTCATCTTATTCAAATCCACAAAAATTGTTCGTGCTCGGTAAAATTGCGACATTCCCTAGAGCACAGACGATAAAGTAGTACGCCGTACTACTCTGGACAGGCAGAGGAACACGGCCAGTGCAGCCAAGTCTTCAATAGACTGATCAAATCTGGAAACTTGTCACATTACAGTCGAGCAGGTCTACATACATACATACATACATACATAACCTAGGTTGGGTCAGCTCAAATCAGGTTCCATAAAGTTAGATTAATTTTTGTGAAACTACCGTTAGTCAGCGTATTTTTGTTCGCGACTGCCGAAGGTAGCCGATAAATTACGATCTCTGCCTTTATATAGACCCCAGTGGGGCCCCCGCTCGTTCACTTTTTCCTCTGCCGCTGCCAGCCTCAGTCGCGCTCGCGCACGACTCTGCCCGCCGCCGACCGCCATGACGAACACTTTTAAATTCAATTCAATTCAAGTTTTTTCTTATACTAGCTTTACTTTTTATTCTTGCGCCGCGACAAAATAAATTTCAGGGTAAGTGCAAGCTCAGCCTGTCCTGCCTGAGGTAAGTGCTTTCTATCTATCCATCTTTTACTTTACTTTAATTGTGTGCCTCTTGATTGCCTGCCCTGCCCTTAAAAACTCCCCTGCTCATAAATCTTTCTTCACCTACTCAACTTAAGTTACATAAAGCAGTAACAAAACGCACCGTTTTCTGCATCGCGCTATCGACTTTTTGCCGACACACTATTTAATACCCCGCCACTTGGGCCGAAGCCCAAACAGCCCAATATCACCAGCACCCTCAAATGCATCTAATAAAACTACCCCTAGATACTTACTTACTTAAATTACCTAATTCATTCCCTAATTTACATAACCTAAGAACGGCCACGCGGTCACGCGGCCATTTTGAATGAAACCCCTGAGATAGCTCAGCATGACTTAACAATTTTTCAATTAAGACAACTCTCGGTTGGTATCATCATAATCATAATCCCATCATACTAATTAAAACAAAATTTAAAACAAAATAATTTATTGAAATTAAAATAACTTAATCCTTATTACTTACTTGTGGCAGGTCGTAAATGGACATTACATTACGCACCTATCACCTCTGTTAACTTACAATCATACAATAAAATATTCGAGTCTGAGTCTGAGTTTGACTTTGAGTTTACATGATATTGAAATGACTAGATTTAGTGAAAACTACCAAAAAAGGATATCAAACCATAACTTAATATAAAACTACAATCCAGCAATCCTAGTAAATAATTTCTTTAAAAATAGACCCGCCCTCAATAAATCTACACATACATAAACTGATAATCCCCTCATCTCTCTTCAGATCGGCTAAAACAGGTACTAAAAACCTTTTCCTGAATTTAATAAATACTTATGTGAAAACCGCATCCAAATCGGTTTAGCCAAGCTCGAGATAGTCGCGTACAAACACACACACATACATACAGGTCAAGCTGATAACCTACTTTCTTTTGAAATCGGTTCAATAGCGAGCGAGTAAACCATAACAGACAATCTCACATATTATAATATGAAAACACAATTAATATTTCCTTTATTCATACATTAGAGCAACAGTTTATTTAAATCACACTCAATGAATTAAAGTAAGTCAGATGTTACTTAAAACTATTCAAAATAAATTAATCTGAGAAAATTTAAACATCTAGCACCCAACACTTCTTTTTCCATACTGCGCTATACCGAAATCTCGAACAGGTAGACATCCTCGCAAACATGCTTACACAATGCCCGAGTGCATTAGAGCTGCTCGCTTAAATTCAGCCAAGACTTGAACCAGAATATATGTCCAGTACGGTTTGCAAACTGGGTCTTTGAGTGATCCTGATCCTCCTGATCTTGAGCTCTGCTGAAACATTTTTTACATTAAAATCCAGACAAGACTTGCTCAACACACCACAACAACACTAAACATTATTAAAAGACATCTCAACTCATAAACAAAAGTAGCCCACTAACACGAAACCTAGGTTACACCCATCCTGCTGTATAAAATCTAAACAACTGTCTCGAACATGGGCACCAAGGAAGCCATCACGAGCTCCTGAACAGGTCTCCAGATTAAGCTGCGTGCTATGGCATAGGTCAGCACTACCTCTATCACCATTTCCTCTTTTAATTTTAACTAATACAACAAAATAACACATTAATTTATTGGAGAAAACATTACAAAATACAAGGGACATCAAACACACACAACAATGTTCAGTCAATCTTTTATTTATTCGCATACCACTCTCAATTAGACGAAGGAACATATCCCATACAGCCATACCATAGACTCTCTTGAAAAAATGCATTCAATACACATACAGCTTTACACAGATAGGGGATAATATTCACTTGCTTCCTAAAATAAAATACAATTCAAATCTAAAATGTAAATCTAAATAAATCAAATATAAAAATTCATTATCCATTCTCGTGCCTTCAACGTAAAAATAAAAATGGTTCCACGCTTAGACACCGTTGCCGTGATACGTAGTGAGGGCGCCACTCTCCAAGCTCGGCAAAGATAATCTAGAAAATAAAAAAGGCGCCACCTCGTATCCGGATTAAAAAACTCCTACTTAATTTCTTACTAAATAAAACACTGCTGAAGTTATCATAGCGAAGAGTAAACATGGTTCCGCGTAAGAACAACGGATGGCGCCACCTTATATGAAAAAGGCTTGGTAGCCTCACCCACTCTCCTGATAAATTAAAATAATCCTTTCCCTTACATTACTAGAAGCTAAAAGATTTTTTTTACGTCTCAAACGATATATTATAGAAAATAAAGAGGGCGCCACCTCGTATCTGAAATTAGTAATTTTACCACTTGCTATTTGTCCCCAAAGTAAAATAAAAATGGTTCCACGACACGGCACCGCTGCCGTAGAATATATTAAAAGCGCCACCTGGTGCGCGGACTTTGCAACCTCTACCCGTTCTCTTGCTAAATAAAATAATACGATTCTTTACATAGCTAGAAGCTCGCACCGTCCCAACGCTTAGCACAGATGTCTAGAAAATAATAAAGAGGGCGCCACCCAATATGCATTCTTACTCACCTGCTTCCTAAATAAAACAAAATACAATCATACTTTAAATTAATAAAAATTTAATCAAACAAAACACCGCTGCTGAAAACTGTAGACCCTGCTGTAAACCTCATCTTATTCAAATCCACAAAAATTGTTCGTGCTCGGTAAAATTGCGACATTCCCTAGAGCACAGACGATAAAGTAGTACGCCGTACTACTCTGGACAGGCAGAGGAACACGGCCAGTGCAGCCAAGTCTTCAATAGACTGATCAAATCTGGAAACTTGTCACATTACAGTCGAGCAGGTCTACATACATACATACATACATACATAACCTAGGTTGGGTCAGCTCAAATCAGGTTCCATAAAGTTAGATTAATTTTTGTGAAACTACCGTTAGTCAGCGTATTTTTGTTCGCGACTGCCGAAGGTAGCCGATAAATTACGATCTCTGCCTTTATATAGACCCCAGTGGGGCCCCCGCTCGTTCACTTTTTCCTCTGCCGCTGCCAGCCTCAGTCGCGCTCGCGCACGACTCTGCCCGCCGCCGACCGCCATGACGAACACTTTTAAATTCAATTCAATTCAAGTTTTTTCTTATACTAGCTTTACTTTTTATTCTTGCGCCGCGACAAAATAAATTTCAGGGTAAGTGCAAGCTCAGCCTGTCCTGCCTGAGGTAAGTGCTTTCTATCTATCCATCTTTTACTTTACTTTAATTGTGTGCCTCTTGATTGCCTGCCCTGCCCTTAAAAACTCCCCTGCTCATAAATCTTTCTTCACCTACTCAACTTAAGTTACATAAAGCAGTAACAAAACGCACCGTTTTCTGCATCGCGCTATCGACTTTTTGCCGACACACTATTTAATACCCCGCCACTTGGGCCGAAGCCCAAACAGCCCAATATCACCAGCACCCTCAAATGCATCTAATAAAACTACCCCTAGATACTTACTTACTTAAATTACCTAATTCATTCCCTAATTTACATAACCTAAGAACGGCCACGCGGTCACGCGGCCATTTTGAATGAAACCCCTGAGATAGCTCAGCATGACTTAACAATTTTTCAATTAAGACAACTCTCGGTTGGTATCATCATAATCATAATCCCATCATACTAATTAAAACAAAATTTAAAACAAAATAATTTATTGAAATTAAAATAACTTAATCCTTATTACTTACTTGTGGCAGGTCGTAAATGGACATTACATTACGCACCTATCACCTCTGTTAACTTACAATCATACAATAAAATATTCGAGTCTGAGTCTGAGTTTGACTTTGAGTTTACATGATATTGAAATGACTAGATTTAGTGAAAACTACCAAAAAAGGATATCAAACCATAACTTAATATAAAACTACAATCCAGCAATCCTAGTAAATAATTTCTTTAAAAATAGACCCGCCCTCAATAAATCTACACATACATAAACTGATAATCCCCTCATCTCTCTTCAGATCGGCTAAAACAGGTACTAAAAACCTTTTCCTGAATTTAATAAATACTTATGTGAAAACCGCATCCAAATCGGTTTAGCCAAGCTCGAGATAGTCGCGTACAAACACACACACATACATACAGGTCAAGCTGATAACCTACTTTCTTTTGAAATCGGTTCAATAGCGAGCGAGTAAACCATAACAGACAATCTCACATATTATAATATGAAAACACAATTAATATTTCCTTTATTCATACATTAGAGCAACAGTTTATTTAAATCACACTCAATGAATTAAAGTAAGTCAGATGTTACTTAAAACTATTCAAAATAAATTAATCTGAGAAAATTTAAACATCTAGCACCCAACACTTCTTTTTCCATACTGCGCTATACCGAAATCTCGAACAGGTAGACATCCTCGCAAACATGCTTACACAATGCCCGAGTGCATTAGAGCTGCTCGCTTAAATTCAGCCAAGACTTGAACCAGAATATATGTCCAGTACGGTTTGCAAACTGGGTCTTTGAGTGATCCTGATCCTCCTGATCTTGAGCTCTGCTGAAACATTTTTTACATTAAAATCCAGACAAGACTTGCTCAACACACCACAACAACACTAAACATTATTAAAAGACATCTCAACTCATAAACAAAAGTAGCCCACTAACACGAAACCTAGGTTACACCCATCCTGCTGTATAAAATCTAAACAACTGTCTCGAACATGGGCACCAAGGAAGCCATCACGAGCTCCTGAACAGGTCTCCAGATTAAGCTGCGTGCTATGGCATAGGTCAGCACTACCTCTATCACCATTTCCTCTTTTAATTTTAACTAATACAACAAAATAACACATTAATTTATTGGAGAAAACATTACAAAATACAAGGGACATCAAACACACACAACAATGTTCAGTCAATCTTTTATTTATTCGCATACCACTCTCAATTAGACGAAGGAACATATCCCATACAGCCATACCATAGACTCTCTTGAAAAAATGCATTCAATACACATACAGCTTTACACAGATAGGGGATAATATTCACTTGCTTCCTAAAATAAAATACAATTCAAATCTAAAATGTAAATCTAAATAAATCAAATATAAAAATTCATTATCCATTCTCGTGCCTTCAACGTAAAAATAAAAATGGTTCCACGCTTAGACACCGTTGCCGTGATACGTAGTGAGGGCGCCACTCTCCAAGCTCGGCAAAGATAATCTAGAAAATAAAAAAGGCGCCACCTCGTATCCGGATTAAAAAACTCCTACTTAATTTCTTACTAAATAAAACACTGCTGAAGTTATCATAGCGAAGAGTAAACATGGTTCCGCGTAAGAACAACGGATGGCGCCACCTTATATGAAAAAGGCTTGGTAGCCTCACCCACTCTCCTGATAAATTAAAATAATCCTTTCCCTTACATTACTAGAAGCTAAAAGATTTTTTTTACGTCTCAAACGATATATTATAGAAAATAAAGAGGGCGCCACCTCGTATCTGAAATTAGTAATTTTACCACTTGCTATTTGTCCCCAAAGTAAAATAAAAATGGTTCCACGACACGGCACCGCTGCCGTAGAATATATTAAAAGCGCCACCTGGTGCGCGGACTTTGCAACCTCTACCCGTTCTCTTGCTAAATAAAATAATACGATTCTTTACATAGCTAGAAGCTCGCACCGTCCCAACGCTTAGCACAGATGTCTAGAAAATAATAAAGAGGGCGCCACCCAATATGCATTCTTACTCACCTGCTTCCTAAATAAAACAAAATACAATCATACTTTAAATTAATAAAAATTTAATCAAACAAAACACCGCTGCTGAAAACTGTAGACCCTGCTGTAAACCTCATCTTATTCAAATCCACAAAAATTGTTCGTGCTCGGTAAAATTGCGACATTCCCTAGAGCACAGACGATAAAGTAGTACGCCGTACTACTCTGGACAGGCAGAGGAACACGGCCAGTGCAGCCAAGTCTTCAATAGACTGATCAAATCTGGAAACTTGTCACATTACAGTCGAGCAGGTCTACATACATACATACATACATACATAACCTAGGTTGGGTCAGCTCAAATCAGGTTCCATAAAGTTAGATTAATTTTTGTGAAACTACCGTTAGTCAGCGTATTTTTGTTCGCGACTGCCGAAGGTAGCCGATAAATTACGATCTCTGCCTTTATATAGACCCCAGTGGGGCCCCCGCTCGTTCACTTTTTCCTCTGCCGCTGCCAGCCTCAGTCGCGCTCGCGCACGACTCTGCCCGCCGCCGACCGCCATGACGAACACTTTTAAATTCAATTCAATTCAAGTTTTTTCTTATACTAGCTTTACTTTTTATTCTTGCGCCGCGACAAAATAAATTTCAGGGTAAGTGCAAGCTCAGCCTGTCCTGCCTGAGGTAAGTGCTTTCTATCTATCCATCTTTTACTTTACTTTAATTGTGTGCCTCTTGATTGCCTGCCCTGCCCTTAAAAACTCCCCTGCTCATAAATCTTTCTTCACCTACTCAACTTAAGTTACATAAAGCAGTAACAAAACGCACCGTTTTCTGCATCGCGCTATCGACTTTTTGCCGACACACTATTTAATACCCCGCCACTTGGGCCGAAGCCCAAACAGCCCAATATCACCAGCACCCTCAAATGCATCTAATAAAACTACCCCTAGATACTTACTTACTTAAATTACCTAATTCATTCCCTAATTTACATAACCTAAGAACGGCCACGCGGTCACGCGGCCATTTTGAATGAAACCCCTGAGATAGCTCAGCATGACTTAACAATTTTTCAATTAAGACAACTCTCGGTTGGTATCATCATAATCATAATCCCATCATACTAATTAAAACAAAATTTAAAACAAAATAATTTATTGAAATTAAAATAACTTAATCCTTATTACTTACTTGTGGCAGGTCGTAAATGGACATTACATTACGCACCTATCACCTCTGTTAACTTACAATCATACAATAAAATATTCGAGTCTGAGTCTGAGTTTGACTTTGAGTTTACATGATATTGAAATGACTAGATTTAGTGAAAACTACCAAAAAAGGATATCAAACCATAACTTAATATAAAACTACAATCCAGCAATCCTAGTAAATAATTTCTTTAAAAATAGACCCGCCCTCAATAAATCTACACATACATAAACTGATAATCCCCTCATCTCTCTTCAGATCGGCTAAAACAGGTACTAAAAACCTTTTCCTGAATTTAATAAATACTTATGTGAAAACCGCATCCAAATCGGTTTAGCCAAGCTCGAGATAGTCGCGTACAAACACACACACATACATACAGGTCAAGCTGATAACCTACTTTCTTTTGAAATCGGTTCAATAGCGAGCGAGTAAACCATAACAGACAATCTCACATATTATAATATGAAAACACAATTAATATTTCCTTTATTCATACATTAGAGCAACAGTTTATTTAAATCACACTCAATGAATTAAAGTAAGTCAGATGTTACTTAAAACTATTCAAAATAAATTAATCTGAGAAAATTTAAACATCTAGCACCCAACACTTCTTTTTCCATACTGCGCTATACCGAAATCTCGAACAGGTAGACATCCTCGCAAACATGCTTACACAATGCCCGAGTGCATTAGAGCTGCTCGCTTAAATTCAGCCAAGACTTGAACCAGAATATATGTCCAGTACGGTTTGCAAACTGGGTCTTTGAGTGATCCTGATCCTCCTGATCTTGAGCTCTGCTGAAACATTTTTTACATTAAAATCCAGACAAGACTTGCTCAACACACCACAACAACACTAAACATTATTAAAAGACATCTCAACTCATAAACAAAAGTAGCCCACTAACACGAAACCTAGGTTACACCCATCCTGCTGTATAAAATCTAAACAACTGTCTTGAACATGGGCACCAAGGAAGCCATCACGAGCTCCTGAACAGGTCTCCAGATTAAGCTGCGTGCTATGGCATAGGTCAGCACTACCTCTATCACCATTTCCTCTTTTAATTTTAACTAATACAACAAAATAACACATTAATTTATTGGAGAAAACATTACAAAATACAAGGGACATCAAACACACACAACAATGTTCAGTCAATCTTTTATTTATTCGCATACCACTCTCAATTAGACGAAGGAACATATCCCATACAGCCATACCATAGACTCTCTTGAAAAAATGCATTCAATACACATACAGCTTTACACAGATAGGGGATAATATTCACTTGCTTCCTAAAATAAAATACAATTCAAATCTAAAATGTAAATCTAAATAAATCAAATATAAAAATTCATTATCCATTCTCGTGCCTTCAACGTAAAAATAAAAATGGTTCCACGCTTAGACACCGTTGCCGTGATACGTAGTGAGGGCGCCACTCTCCAAGCTCGGCAAAGATAATCTAGAAAATAAAAAAGGCGCCACCTCGTATCCGGATTAAAAAACTCCTACTTAATTTCTTACTAAATAAAACACTGCTGAAGTTATCATAGCGAAGAGTAAACATGGTTCCGCGTAAGAACAACGGATGGCGCCACCTTATATGAAAAAGGCTTGGTAGCCTCACCCACTCTCCTGATAAATTAAAATAATCCTTTCCCTTACATTACTAGAAGCTAAAAGATTTTTTTTACGTCTCAAACGATATATTATAGAAAATAAAGAGGGCGCCACCTCGTATCTGAAATTAGTAATTTTACCACTTGCTATTTGTCCCCAAAGTAAAATAAAAATGGTTCCACGACACGGCACCGCTGCCGTAGAATATATTAAAAGCGCCACCTGGTGCGCGGACTTTGCAACCTCTACCCGTTCTCTTGCTAAATAAAATAATACGATTCTTTACATAGCTAGAAGCTCGCACCGTCCCAACGCTTAGCACAGATGTCTAGAAAATAATAAAGAGGGCGCCACCCAATATGCATTCTTACTCACCTGCTTCCTAAATAAAACAAAATACAATCATACTTTAAATTAATAAAAATTTAATCAAACAAAACACCGCTGCTGAAAACTGTAGACCCTGCTGTAAACCTCATCTTATTCAAATCCACAAAAATTGTTCGTGCTCGGTAAAATTGCGACATTCCCTAGAGCACAGACGATAAAGTAGTACGCCGTACTACTCTGGACAGGCAGAGGAACACGGCCAGTGCAGCCAAGTCTTCAATAGACTGATCAAATCTGGAAACTTGTCACATTACAGTCGAGCAGGTCTACATACATACATACATACATACATAACCTAGGTTGGGTCAGCTCAAATCAGGTTCCATAAAGTTAGATTAATTTTTGTGAAACTACCGTTAGTCAGCGTATTTTTGTTCGCGACTGCCGAAGGTAGCCGATAAATTACGATCTCTGCCTTTATATAGACCCCAGTGGGGCCCCCGCTCGTTCACTTTTTCCTCTGCCGCTGCCAGCCTCAGTCGCGCTCGCGCACGACTCTGCCCGCCGCCGACCGCCATGACGAACACTTTTAAATTCAATTCAATTCAAGTTTTTTCTTATACTAGCTTTACTTTTTATTCTTGCGCCGCGACAAAATAAATTTCAGGGTAAGTGCAAGCTCAGCCTGTCCTGCCTGAGGTAAGTGCTTTCTATCTATCCATCTTTTACTTTACTTTAATTGTGTGCCTCTTGATTGCCTGCCCTGCCCTTAAAAACTCCCCTGCTCATAAATCTTTCTTCACCTACTCAACTTAAGTTACATAAAGCAGTAACAAAACGCACCGTTTTCTGCATCGCGCTATCGACTTTTTGCCGACACACTATTTAATACCCCGCCACTTGGGCCGAAGCCCAAACAGCCCAATATCACCAGCACCCTCAAATGCATCTAATAAAACTACCCCTAGATACTTACTTACTTAAATTACCTAATTCATTCCCTAATTTACATAACCTAAGAACGGCCACGCGGTCACGCGGCCATTTTGAATGAAACCCCTGAGATAGCTCAGCATGACTTAACAATTTTTCAATTAAGACAACTCTCGGTTGGTATCATCATAATCATAATCCCATCATACTAATTAAAACAAAATTTAAAACAAAATAATTTATTGAAATTAAAATAACTTAATCCTTATTACTTACTTGTGGCAGGTCGTAAATGGACATTACATTACGCACCTATCACCTCTGTTAACTTACAATCATACAATAAAATATTCGAGTCTGAGTCTGAGTTTGACTTTGAGTTTACATGATATTGAAATGACTAGATTTAGTGAAAACTACCAAAAAAGGATATCAAACCATAACTTAATATAAAACTACAATCCAGCAATCCTAGTAAATAATTTCTTTAAAAATAGACCCGCCCTCAATAAATCTACACATACATAAACTGATAATCCCCTCATCTCTCTTCAGATCGGCTAAAACAGGTACTAAAAACCTTTTCCTGAATTTAATAAATACTTATGTGAAAACCGCATCCAAATCGGTTTAGCCAAGCTCGAGATAGTCGCGTACAAACACACACACATACATACAGGTCAAGCTGATAACCTACTTTCTTTTGAAATCGGTTCAATAGCGAGCGAGTAAACCATAACAGACAATCTCACATATTATAATATGAAAACACAATTAATATTTCCTTTATTCATACATTAGAGCAACAGTTTATTTAAATCACACTCAATGAATTAAAGTAAGTCAGATGTTACTTAAAACTATTCAAAATAAATTAATCTGAGAAAATTTAAACATCTAGCACCCAACACTTCTTTTTCCATACTGCGCTATACCGAAATCTCGAACAGGTAGACATCCTCGCAAACATGCTTACACAATGCCCGAGTGCATTAGAGCTGCTCGCTTAAATTCAGCCAAGACTTGAACCAGAATATATGTCCAGTACGGTTTGCAAACTGGGTCTTTGAGTGATCCTGATCCTCCTGATCTTGAGCTCTGCTGAAACATTTTTTACATTAAAATCCAGACAAGACTTGCTCAACACACCACAACAACACTAAACATTATTAAAAGACATCTCAACTCATAAACAAAAGTAGCCCACTAACACGAAACCTAGGTTACACCCATCCTGCTGTATAAAATCTAAACAACTGTCTCGAACATGGGCACCAAGGAAGCCATCACGAGCTCCTGAACAGGTCTCCAGATTAAGCTGCGTGCTATGGCATAGGTCAGCACTACCTCTATCACCATTTCCTCTTTTAATTTTAACTAATACAACAAAATAACACATTAATTTATTGGAGAAAACATTACAAAATACAAGGGACATCAAACACACACAACAATGTTCAGTCAATCTTTTATTTATTCGCATACCACTCTCAATTAGACGAAGGAACATATCCCATACAGCCATACCATAGACTCTCTTGAAAAAATGCATTCAATACACATACAGCTTTACACAGATAGGGGATAATATTCACTTGCTTCCTAAAATAAAATACAATTCAAATCTAAAATGTAAATCTAAATAAATCAAATATAAAAATTCATTATCCATTCTCGTGCCTTCAACGTAAAAATAAAAATGGTTCCACGCTTAGACACCGTTGCCGTGATACGTAGTGAGGGCGCCACTCTCCAAGCTCGGCAAAGATAATCTAGAAAATAAAAAAGGCGCCACCTCGTATCCGGATTAAAAAACTCCTCCTTAATTTCTTACTAAATAAAACACTGCTGAAGTTATCATAGCGAAGAGTAAACATGGTTCCGCGTAAGAACAACGGATGGCGCCACCTTATATGAAAAAGGCTTGGTAGCCTCACCCACTCTCCTGATAAATTAAAATAATCCTTTCCCTTACATTACTAGAAGCTAAAAGATTTTTTTTACGTCTCAAACGATATATTATAGAAAATAAAGAGGGCGCCACCTCGTATCTGAAATTAGTAATTTTACCACTTGCTATTTGTCCCCAAAGTAAAATAAAAATGGTTCCACGACACGGCACCGCTGCCGTAGAATATATTAAAAGCGCCACCTGGTGCGCGGACTTTGCAACCTCTACCCGTTCTCTTGCTAAATAAAATAATACGATTCTTTACATAGCTAGAAGCTCGCACCGTCCCAACGCTTAGCACAGATGTCTAGAAAATAATAAAGAGGGCGCCACCCAATATGCATTCTTACTCACCTGCTTCCTAAATAAAACAAAATACAATCATACTTTAAATTAATAAAAATTTAATCAAACAAAACACCGCTGCTGAAAACTGTAGACCCTGCTGTAAACCTCATCTTATTCAAATCCACAAAAATTGTTCGTGCTCGGTAAAATTGCGACATTCCCTAGAGCACAGACGATAAAGTAGTACGCCGTACTACTCTGGACAGGCAGAGGAACACGGCCAGTGCAGCCAAGTCTTCAATAGACTGATCAAATCTGGAAACTTGTCACATTACAGTCGAGCAGGTCTACATACATACATACATACATACATAACCTAGGTTGGGTCAGCTCAAATCAGGTTCCATAAAGTTAGATTAATTTTTGTGAAACTACCGTTAGTCAGCGTATTTTTGTTCGCGACTGCCGAAGGTAGCCGATAAATTACGATCTCTGCCTTTATATAGACCCCAGTGGGGCCCCCGCTCGTTCACTTTTTCCTCTGCCGCTGCCAGCCTCAGTCGCGCTCGCGCACGACTCTGCCCGCCGCCGACCGCCATGACGAACACTTTTAAATTCAATTCAATTCAAGTTTTTTCTTATACTAGCTTTACTTTTTATTCTTGCGCCGCGACAAAATAAATTTCAGGGTAAGTGCAAGCTCAGCCTGTCCTGCCTGAGGTAAGTGCTTTCTATCTATCCATCTTTTACTTTACTTTAATTGTGTGCCTCTTGATTGCCTGCCCTGCCCTTAAAAACTCCCCTGCTCATAAATCTTTCTTCACCTACTCAACTTAAGTTACATAAAGCAGTAACAAAACGCACCGTTTTCTGCATCGCGCTATCGACTTTTTGCCGACACACTATTTAATACCCCGCCACTTGGGCCGAAGCCCAAACAGCCCAATATCACCAGCACCCTCAAATGCATCTAATAAAACTACCCCTAGATACTTACTTACTTAAATTACCTAATTCATTCCCTAATTTACATAACCTAAGAACGGCCACGCGGTCACGCGGCCATTTTGAATGAAACCCCTGAGATAGCTCAGCATGACTTAACAATTTTTCAATTAAGACAACTCTCGGTTGGTATCATCATAATCATAATCCCATCATACTAATTAAAACAAAATTTAAAACAAAATAATTTATTGAAATTAAAATAACTTAATCCTTATTACTTACTTGTGGCAGGTCGTAAATGGACATTACATTACGCACCTATCACCTCTGTTAACTTACAATCATACAATAAAATATTCGAGTCTGAGTCTGAGTTTGACTTTGAGTTTACATGATATTGAAATGACTAGATTTAGTGAAAACTACCAAAAAAGGATATCAAACCATAACTTAATATAAAACTACAATCCAGCAATCCTAGTAAATAATTTCTTTAAAAATAGACCCGCCCTCAATAAATCTACACATACATAAACTGATAATCCCCTCATCTCTCTTCAGATCGGCTAAAACAGGTACTAAAAACCTTTTCCTGAATTTAATAAATACTTATGTGAAAACCGCATCCAAATCGGTTTAGCCAAGCTCGAGATAGTCGCGTACAAACACACACACATACATACAGGTCAAGCTGATAACCTACTTTCTTTTGAAATCGGTTCAATAGCGAGCGAGTAAACCATAACAGACAATCTCACATATTATAATATGAAAACACAATTAATATTTCCTTTATTCATACATTAGAGCAACAGTTTATTTAAATCACACTCAATGAATTAAAGTAAGTCAGATGTTACTTAAAACTATTCAAAATAAATTAATCTGAGAAAATTTAAACATCTAGCACCCAACACTTCTTTTTCCATACTGCGCTATACCGAAATCTCGAACAGGTAGACATCCTCGCAAACATGCTTACACAATGCCCGAGTGCATTAGAGCTGCTCGCTTAAATTCAGCCAAGACTTGAACCAGAATATATGTCCAGTACGGTTTGCAAACTGGGTCTTTGAGTGATCCTGATCCTCCTGATCTTGAGCTCTGCTGAAACATTTTTTACATTAAAATCCAGACAAGACTTGCTCAACACACCACAACAACACTAAACATTATTAAAAGACATCTCAACTCATAAACAAAAGTAGCCCACTAACACGAAACCTAGGTTACACCCATCCTGCTGTATAAAATCTAAACAACTGTCTCGAACATGGGCACCAAGGAAGCCATCACGAGCTCCTGAACAGGTCTCCAGATTAAGCTGCGTGCTATGGCATAGGTCAGCACTACCTCTATCACCATTTCCTCTTTTAATTTTAACTAATACAACAAAATAACACATTAATTTATTGGAGAAAACATTACAAAATACAAGGGACATCAAACACACACAACAATGTTCAGTCAATCTTTTATTTATTCGCATACCACTCTCAATTAGACGAAGGAACATATCCCATACAGCCATACCATAGACTCTCTTGAAAAAATGCATTCAATACACATACAGCTTTACACAGATAGGGGATAATATTCACTTGCTTCCTAAAATAAAATACAATTCAAATCTAAAATGTAAATCTAAATAAATCAAATATAAAAATTCATTATCCATTCTCGTGCCTTCAACGTAAAAATAAAAATGGTTCCACGCTTAGACACCGTTGCCGTGATACGTAGTGAGGGCGCCACTCTCCAAGCTCGGCAAAGATAATCTAGAAAATAAAAAAGGCGCCACCTCGTATCCGGATTAAAAAACTCCTACTTAATTTCTTACTAAATAAAACACTGCTGAAGTTATCATAGCGAAGAGTAAACATGGTTCCGCGTAAGAACAACGGATGGCGCCACCTTATATGAAAAAGGCTTGGTAGCCTCACCCACTCTCCTGATAAATTAAAATAATCCTTTCCCTTACATTACTAGAAGCTAAAAGATTTTTTTTACGTCTCAAACGATATATTATAGAAAATAAAGAGGGCGCCACCTCGTATCTGAAATTAGTAATTTTACCACTTGCTATTTGTCCCCAAAGTAAAATAAAAATGGTTCCACGACACGGCACCGCTGCCGTAGAATATATTAAAAGCGCCACCTGGTGCGCGGACTTTGCAACCTCTACCCGTTCTCTTGCTAAATAAAATAATACGATTCTTTACATAGCTAGAAGCTCGCACCGTCCCAACGCTTAGCACAGATGTCTAGAAAATAATAAAGAGGGCGCCACCCAATATGCATTCTTACTCACCTGCTTCCTAAATAAAACAAAATACAATCATACTTTAAATTAATAAAAATTTAATCAAACAAAACACCGCTGCTGAAAACTGTAGACCCTGCTGTAAACCTCATCTTATTCAAATCCACAAAAATTGTTCGTGCTCGGTAAAATTGCGACATTCCCTAGAGCACAGACGATAAAGTAGTACGCCGTACTACTCTGGACAGGCAGAGGAACACGGCCAGTGCAGCCAAGTCTTCAATAGACTGATCAAATCTGGAAACTTGTCACATTACAGTCGAGCAGGTCTACATACATACATACATACATACATAACCTAGGTTGGGTCAGCTCAAATCAGGTTCCATAAAGTTAGATTAATTTTTGTGAAACTACCGTTAGTCAGCGTATTTTTGTTCGCGACTGCCGAAGGTAGCCGATAAATTACGATCTCTGCCTTTATATAGACCCCAGTGGGGCCCCCGCTCGTTCACTTTTTCCTCTGCCGCTGCCAGCCTCAGTCGCGCTCGCGCACGACTCTGCCCGCCGCCGACCGCCATGACGAACACTTTTAAATTCAATTCAATTCAAGTTTTTTCTTATACTAGCTTTACTTTTTATTCTTGCGCCGCGACAAAATAAATTTCAGGGTAAGTGCAAGCTCAGCCTGTCCTGCCTGAGGTAAGTGCTTTCTATCTATCCATCTTTTACTTTACTTTAATTGTGTGCCTCTTGATTGCCTGCCCTGCCCTTAAAAACTCCCCTGCTCATAAATCTTTCTTCACCTACTCAACTTAAGTTACATAAAGCAGTAACAAAACGCACCGTTTTCTGCATCGCGCTATCGACTTTTTGCCGACACACTATTTAATACCCCGCCACTTGGGCCGAAGCCCAAACAGCCCAATATCACCAGCACCCTCAAATGCATCTAATAAAACTACCCCTAGATACTTACTTACTTAAATTACCTAATTCATTCCCTAATTTACATAACCTAAGAACGGCCACGCGGTCACGCGGCCATTTTGAATGAAACCCCTGAGATAGCTCAGCATGACTTAACAATTTTTCAATTAAGACAACTCTCGGTTGGTATCATCATAATCATAATCCCATCATACTAATTAAAACAAAATTTAAAACAAAATAATTTATTGAAATTAAAATAACTTAATCCTTATTACTTACTTGTGGCAGGTCGTAAATGGACATTACATTACGCACCTATCACCTCTGTTAACTTACAATCATACAATAAAATATTCGAGTCTGAGTCTGAGTTTGACTTTGAGTTTACATGATATTGAAATGACTAGATTTAGTGAAAACTACCAAAAAAGGATATCAAACCATAACTTAATATAAAACTACAATCCAGCAATCCTAGTAAATAATTTCTTTAAAAATAGACCCGCCCTCAATAAATCTACACATACATAAACTGATAATCCCCTCATCTCTCTTCAGATCGGCTAAAACAGGTACTAAAAACCTTTTCCTGAATTTAATAAATACTTATGTGAAAACCGCATCCAAATCGGTTTAGCCAAGCTCGAGATAGTCGCGTACAAACACACACACATACATACAGGTCAAGCTGATAACCTACTTTCTTTTGAAATCGGTTCAATAGCGAGCGAGTAAACCATAACAGACAATCTCACATATTATAATATGAAAACACAATTAATATTTCCTTTATTCATACATTAGAGCAACAGTTTATTTAAATCACACTCAATGAATTAAAGTAAGTCAGATGTTACTTAAAACTATTCAAAATAAATTAATCTGAGAAAATTTAAACATCTAGCACCCAACACTTCTTTTTCCATACTGCGCTATACCGAAATCTCGAACAGGTAGACATCCTCGCAAACATGCTTACACAATGCCCGAGTGCATTAGAGCTGCTCGCTTAAATTCAGCCAAGACTTGAACCAGAATATATGTCCAGTACGGTTTGCAAACTGGGTCTTTGAGTGATCCTGATCCTCCTGATCTTGAGCTCTGCTGAAACATTTTTTACATTAAAATCCAGACAAGACTTGCTCAACACACCACAACAACACTAAACATTATTAAAAGACATCTCAACTCATAAACAAAAGTAGCCCACTAACACGAAACCTAGGTTACACCCATCCTGCTGTATAAAATCTAAACAACTGTCTCGAACATGGGCACCAAGGAAGCCATCACGAGCTCCTGAACAGGTCTCCAGATTAAGCTGCGTGCTATGGCATAGGTCAGCACTACCTCTATCACCATTTCCTCTTTTAATTTTAACTAATACAACAAAATAACACATTAATTTATTGGAGAAAACATTACAAAATACAAGGGACATCAAACACACACAACAATGTTCAGTCAATCTTTTATTTATTCGCATACCACTCTCAATTAGACGAAGGAACATATCCCATACAGCCATACCATAGACTCTCTTGAAAAAATGCATTCAATACACATACAGCTTTACACAGATAGGGGATAATATTCACTTGCTTCCTAAAATAAAATACAATTCAAATCTAAAATGTAAATCTAAATAAATCAAATATAAAAATTCATTATCCATTCTCGTGCCTTCAACGTAAAAATAAAAATGGTTCCACGCTTAGACACCGTTGCCGTGATACGTAGTGAGGGCGCCACTCTCCAAGCTCGGCAAAGATAATCTAGAAAATAAAAAAGGCGCCACCTCGTATCCGGATTAAAAAACTCCTACTTAATTTCTTACTAAATAAAACACTGCTGAAGTTATCATAGCGAAGAGTAAACATGGTTCCGCGTAAGAACAACGGATGGCGCCACCTTATATGAAAAAGGCTTGGTAGCCTCACCCACTCTCCTGATAAATTAAAATAATCCTTTCCCTTACATTACTAGAAGCTAAAAGATTTTTTTTACGTCTCAAACGATATATTATAGAAAATAAAGAGGGCGCCACCTCGTATCTGAAATTAGTAATTTTACCACTTGCTATTTGTCCCCAAAGTAAAATAAAAATGGTTCCACGACACGGCACCGCTGCCGTAGAATATATTAAAAGCGCCACCTGGTGCGCGGACTTTGCAACCTCTACCCGTTCTCTTGCTAAATAAAATAATACGATTCTTTACATAGCTAGAAGCTCGCACCGTCCCAACGCTTAGCACAGATGTCTAGAAAATAATAAAGAGGGCGCCACCCAATATGCATTCTTACTCACCTGCTTCCTAAATAAAACAAAATACAATCATACTTTAAATTAATAAAAATTTAATCAAACAAAACACCGCTGCTGAAAACTGTAGACCCTGCTGTAAACCTCATCTTATTCAAATCCACAAAAATTGTTCGTGCTCGGTAAAATTGCGACATTCCCTAGAGCACAGACGATAAAGTAGTACGCCGTACTACTCTGGACAGGCAGAGGAACACGGCCAGTGCAGCCAAGTCTTCAATAGACTGATCAAATCTGGAAACTTGTCACATTACAGTCGAGCAGGTCTACATACATACATACATACATACATAACCTAGGTTGGGTCAGCTCAAATCAGGTTCCATAAAGTTAGATTAATTTTTGTGAAACTACCGTTAGTCAGCGTATTTTTGTTCGCGACTGCCGAAGGTAGCCGATAAATTACGATCTCTGCCTTTATATAGACCCCAGTGGGGCCCCCGCTCGTTCACTTTTTCCTCTGCCGCTGCCAGCCTCAGTCGCGCTCGCGCACGACTCTGCCCGCCGCCGACCGCCATGACGAACACTTTTAAATTCAATTCAATTCAAGTTTTTTCTTATACTAGCTTTACTTTTTATTCTTGCGCCGCGACAAAATAAATTTCAGGGTAAGTGCAAGCTCAGCCTGTCCTGCCTGAGGTAAGTGCTTTCTATCTATCCATCTTTTACTTTACTTTAATTGTGTGCCTCTTGATTGCCTGCCCTGCCCTTAAAAACTCCCCTGCTCATAAATCTTTCTTCACCTACTCAACTTAAGTTACATAAAGCAGTAACAAAACGCACCGTTTTCTGCATCGCGCTATCGACTTTTTGCCGACACACTATTTAATACCCCGCCACTTGGGCCGAAGCCCAAACAGCCCAATATCACCAGCACCCTCAAATGCATCTAATAAAACTACCCCTAGATACTTACTTACTTAAATTACCTAATTCATTCCCTAATTTACATAACCTAAGAACGGCCACGCGGTCACGCGGCCATTTTGAATGAAACCCCTGAGATAGCTCAGCATGACTTAACAATTTTTCAATTAAGACAACTCTCGGTTGGTATCATCATAATCATAATCCCATCATACTAATTAAAACAAAATTTAAAACAAAATAATTTATTGAAATTAAAATAACTTAATCCTTATTACTTACTTGTGGCAGGTCGTAAATGGACATTACATTACGCACCTATCACCTCTGTTAACTTACAATCATACAATAAAATATTCGAGTCTGAGTCTGAGTTTGACTTTGAGTTTACATGATATTGAAATGACTAGATTTAGTGAAAACTACCAAAAAAGGATATCAAACCATAACTTAATATAAAACTACAATCCAGCAATCCTAGTAAATAATTTCTTTAAAAATAGACCCGCCCTCAATAAATCTACACATACATAAACTGATAATCCCCTCATCTCTCTTCAGATCGGCTAAAACAGGTACTAAAAACCTTTTCCTGAATTTAATAAATACTTATGTGAAAACCGCATCCAAATCGGTTTAGCCAAGCTCGAGATAGTCGCGTACAAACACACACACATACATACAGGTCAAGCTGATAACCTACTTTCTTTTGAAATCGGTTCAATAGCGAGCGAGTAAACCATAACAGACAATCTCACATATTATAATATGAAAACACAATTAATATTTCCTTTATTCATACATTAGAGCAACAGTTTATTTAAATCACACTCAATGAATTAAAGTAAGTCAGATGTTACTTAAAACTATTCAAAATAAATTAATCTGAGAAAATTTAAACATCTAGCACCCAACACTTCTTTTTCCATACTGCGCTATACCGAAATCTCGAACAGGTAGACATCCTCGCAAACATGCTTACACAATGCCCGAGTGCATTAGAGCTGCTCGCTTAAATTCAGCCAAGACTTGAACCAGAATATATGTCCAGTACGGTTTGCAAACTGGGTCTTTGAGTGATCCTGATCCTCCTGATCTTGAGCTCTGCTGAAACATTTTTTACATTAAAATCCAGACAAGACTTGCTCAACACACCACAACAACACTAAACATTATTAAAAGACATCTCAACTCATAAACAAAAGTAGCCCACTAACACGAAACCTAGGTTACACCCATCCTGCTGTATAAAATCTAAACAACTGTCTCGAACATGGGCACCAAGGAAGCCATCACGAGCTCCTGAACAGGTCTCCAGATTAAGCTGCGTGCTATGGCATAGGTCAGCACTACCTCTATCACCATTTCCTCTTTTAATTTTAACTAATACAACAAAATAACACATTAATTTATTGGAGAAAACATTACAAAATACAAGGGACATCAAACACACACAACAATGTTCAGTCAATCTTTTATTTATTCGCATACCACTCTCAATTAGACGAAGGAACATATCCCATACAGCCATACCATAGACTCTCTTGAAAAAATGCATTCAATACACATACAGCTTTACACAGATAGGGGATAATATTCACTTGCTTCCTAAAATAAAATACAATTCAAATCTAAAATGTAAATCTAAATAAATCAAATATAAAAATTCATTATCCATTCTCGTGCCTTCAACGTAAAAATAAAAATGGTTCCACGCTTAGACACCGTTGCCGTGATACGTAGTGAGGGCGCCACTCTCCAAGCTCGGCAAAGATAATCTAGAAAATAAAAAAGGCGCCACCTCGTATCCGGATTAAAAAACTCCTACTTAATTTCTTACTAAATAAAACACTGCTGAAGTTATCATAGCGAAGAGTAAACATGGTTCCGCGTAAGAACAACGGATGGCGCCACCTTATATGAAAAAGGCTTGGTAGCCTCACCCACTCTCCTGATAAATTAAAATAATCCTTTCCCTTACATTACTAGAAGCTAAAAGATTTTTTTTACGTCTCAAACGATATATTATAGAAAATAAAGAGGGCGCCACCTCGTATCTGAAATTAGTAATTTTACCACTTGCTATTTGTCCCCAAAGTAAAATAAAAATGGTTCCACGACACGGCACCGCTGCCGTAGAATATATTAAAAGCGCCACCTGGTGCGCGGACTTTGCAACCTCTACCCGTTCTCTTGCTAAATAAAATAATACGATTCTTTACATAGCTAGAAGCTCGCACCGTCCCAACGCTTAGCACAGATGTCTAGAAAATAATAAAGAGGGCGCCACCCAATATGCATTCTTACTCACCTGCTTCCTAAATAAAACAAAATACAATCATACTTTAAATTAATAAAAATTTAATCAAACAAAACACCGCTGCTGAAAACTGTAGACCCTGCTGTAAACCTCATCTTATTCAAATCCACAAAAATTGTTCGTGCTCGGTAAAATTGCGACATTCCCTAGAGCACAGACGATAAAGTAGTACGCCGTACTACTCTGGACAGGCAGAGGAACACGGCCAGTGCAGCCAAGTCTTCAATAGACTGATCAAATCTGGAAACTTGTCACATTACAGTCGAGCAGGTCTACATACATACATACATACATACATAACCTAGGTTGGGTCAGCTCAAATCAGGTTCCATAAAGTTAGATTAATTTTTGTGAAACTACCGTTAGTCAGCGTATTTTTGTTCGCGACTGCCGAAGGTAGCCGATAAATTACGATCTCTGCCTTTATATAGACCCCAGTGGGGCCCCCGCTCGTTCACTTTTTCCTCTGCCGCTGCCAGCCTCAGTCGCGCTCGCGCACGACTCTGCCCGCCGCCGACCGCCATGACGAACACTTTTAAATTCAATTCAATTCAAGTTTTTTCTTATACTAGCTTTACTTTTTATTCTTGCGCCGCGACAAAATAAATTTCAGGGTAAGTGCAAGCTCAGCCTGTCCTGCCTGAGGTAAGTGCTTTCTATCTATCCATCTTTTACTTTACTTTAATTGTGTGCCTCTTGATTGCCTGCCCTGCCCTTAAAAACTCCCCTGCTCATAAATCTTTCTTCACCTACTCAACTTAAGTTACATAAAGCAGTAACAAAACGCACCGTTTTCTGCATCGCGCTATCGACTTTTTGCCGACACACTATTTAATACCCCGCCACTTGGGCCGAAGCCCAAACAGCCCAATATCACCAGCACCCTCAAATGCATCTAATAAAACTACCCCTAGATACTTACTTACTTAAATTACCTAATTCATTCCCTAATTTACATAACCTAAGAACGGCCACGCGGTCACGCGGCCATTTTGAATGAAACCCCTGAGATAGCTCAGCATGACTTAACAATTTTTCAATTAAGACAACTCTCGGTTGGTATCATCATAATCATAATCCCATCATACTAATTAAAACAAAATTTAAAACAAAATAATTTATTGAAATTAAAATAACTTAATCCTTATTACTTACGTAATTCATGTTAACAGATTTTGTGAAAAGTTAATTAACTTAGAATAATAAGACGATAAACTTTAAGAAACTTTCAAATGAAAAATAGTGTGCTCTCCCACGCCAAGTACTTTACTGGAAGTGGTCTAGTGTTGTGACATTACTCGGAATTTTCGATGATTCCTAACAAATATATTTTTTAAATTATTATAACTATACACTTTTTCAACCATCTCATAACGTGTACGCATAGTGCGGACTGGAATAATATAATCTCTATTAGAATTTACTATTGATTCCTTTATTGTACAGTGGCGGACTAGGAGGCCGTAACAGATTTGTCTATGGTTTCGACAGCCCTAGTCTGTATTACCAAAGAACAAGACCTATTTTGCAATACAGAAAAACCGGAAGTGTTACGCCGACCGTGTCCGCCACTGTACACATTACAAATCCTCGCCTTTGAAAATGTCGACAACAATTAATAAGGTAGGCGGGCGGCTCTAGCGAAGCAACCCGTTCATCAGTTGTTTGATATATCCCGTACGCCAAGCACTTGAGGTGAAGTGCTGCTGTGACGTCACATACGCAAGACAAGTTTTTTAGTGCTGTGCTAAAGAGTGGACATTTTGGTACATTGTGTCTAGACTGTTGGTACGCTCAGCGTAAAAAATAGTGAAAGTACATCTACAGATGAATTGCGCTGCGCATTTTCCAATGGTTCTAATTAGAAACTAATAATAAAATATTGTTGAATTTAATTAAGTCAGTTTGGATTTGGTCGTAAAAGTACCTACCTACTAATACTACGTTTACTTCGAAACGTGTACACTTAGATCTACAAATGGTCATCAGAGATTTTTTACACACATCCATACATAGTTGGGTAAACGCTTTAATAGACACCATAGAATTGAATATTATAGTATACTATAGAACAAAATCACGTCTTTTAAAAAAAGCTTTCAACATTTTAAACGGTATTCACAAAGTAATAGGAAATACCCAGCAAAACTAAAAAAAAAAATATTGGCAATTAATTTCATAAATGGGTTTGATTTGTTTGCTAAAGCTTTAGGTAGCAGTTCTCAGAGACAAATAGATGTCGCATTATGTTGTCTTTGTGTGTAAGGTATGTTGGATAGGCACCCCGCCTATGCGTTTATGCTAAAACAAAAGCGTCGATTCCAGGTAAGAATACTCTGCAAAAAACCCTTTACAAAAATGTGATTTATGACTTTGTTTACCTTAAAAATTATTCTTTCCCATGGCTTCTACTACTGGAATACAGATTTGCAGAGAACCATTGGGACCTTACCTCATAAGTTGTTTTTTTTGAACTAGTTAAAAGTTCATTAAAAAAAACTCTACAACATAATTTGTTTACGTATGTAAATTGAGATACTTAAGAAAATTCCTGATGAAAATTAAAAAATCTCTTTGATGAAGTGTAGAGGTTGTAAAAAGAGACTTTATAGTGTTTTACAATTATTTGTAATTTTTAATTTAAATGTTATTTATGTCCTCAAAATTAAAACAACCTTTGATTTTACATAGTTCTTTATAATGACGTTTTGGATACGATGTTATCTATGATTGATTTATGGCAATGGTCGAGGGACGAACAGCTACAAACATAAATTAAATTAATTTTTAGATTTTAAATTTATAGAATGTACATATTTGTATTTGAGGACGAAAGAGAATAATAAAAAAAAAAATTGCCAAAAGAAAACTAAGTATAGGTACTAAATTTTTTTTTATCCAGAATTAATTACGTATTTATACAAAAATAGAAAGAACGCGCGTGCGGTCGGTGCGAAGCCTAGATCCCTCTGGAGGGGCACGATAAGGACCGATGCGCTCGCGACACTATAGGCTCCGTCCGCCCCATTTATATTGTCTTCATAATGTAAGGCCCCTGCAAACGCAAAAGCGGAGCATTTTTTAATGGTGGCGAAAACACCAAAGGAACATTATTTTGTTGTTACGAGTGTTAGACAAATTTACCCAACAACTTCCATGTCCCAATACAACTCAATTTAATAAAGCTTGACGGCTATTGGTTTTTTCAAATTATAAGCTTTATAACACTAATACTATACGTTTTTTTAACTAACAACTATAGCTTTTGGAGTATAAATTGAGGTGTGTTTCCATGCTCATTGTCCAGGTATGATTCAATGAAATATCCCGCCACGCTCATGACAAAAATGGTGCCTTAAACTGTAACAAGAAATGCATCACATGACATGTGACTCATGAACTTAAAATTATTAAGTTACTTGAGTGAGATTATTTTGATTGGTACATAAATGGTTTTATTAAAAACTAGTCCACCCGGCGAACTTCGCACCGCCTAACCTATAACTATCTTGTGCACGTATTAAACTTGTAAACCTTCCTCTTGAATCACTCTATCTATTTAAAAAAAAAACCGCATCGAAATCCGTTGCATAATTTTAAAGATTTAAATACGATTAAATAAAAGATAAAAAAATATAGTACAAAAAAACTATCGACTCTGTGATTAACAACCCTTTAACGAGATCGAACTTCGCAGTTTTTGTGTCTCTCCAGCGCCGAGTACTTGATATGAAGTAGTTAGTGACGTGCCACCGCTTTAGTTTGTTATATAATTCAGTTGAAAGTAATCAGACAAAACTCCATAAAAGCAAATTCTAATTGGGTTCTAGCATTACAAAAGTTTAAAAAACGGGAAAATGTTTAGCTTTTCGTATATTAATCACTCCATTGTTTATTTATCTCACATAAAAATTTTGGTTGATTTTGTGTGTCGATTGAATTTTGCAATCACTAATGTTTTTGAAGGTAAAATGCCTTGGCGTGGGGGAGCAACCTTCGTTTATTTCCAGTGGCGCCGAAAAGGTTAATTGAATTAGGATCCCTTTACTTTTAAGTACTGAATTGTGGCCCTTTAACTTATATTACTCCCCCTAAAATTTATGAACGCAACTAAGAATGGAGAATGATGCATCTACCTGAAGTGGCCCTCAAAATGAAAACATAGCTCCCCCACTGCCTTGACCTAATGTAATAATAGGCTCTAATGAAAGACCATTCCACTCCAACTCAAATTGTTTCAAATCAACTTTTACAGAAAAAGAAATATAACCTCATTTTGGTCAGTGGCTCGTCCTCAATTCCAGCAGTCAGGACCTGGTTCAATTCATTTTGTTCATTGCTGTTCTTAGTAGGAGCGGGGGCGGGAGCGATTCTACACATTTGTGATGGACATAAAGTGCGTTGCTGTGGTTGCGGCTATCTGATGAACGGTGCTAGCTTCGGTGTCGTCTCCTTGAAAGTGCTCGTTCTGTGCTGTGTTACAGGTTAGGAACAATATTGCGCCTGTTGTGATGCGGCGCGACCACACTGACTGATAACCAAAGCTGTCACATAGGTAGCCATACCCACAGACAGGGCATAACAAAATGCTTAATTTGTGTAATAAGGCAGGTGAATTATTGGCCAATTATAGAAATTTTTCATCTTATCATGCCTCTCATTTAGCTGGACCTAGATGCCCTAAGGTATCTTATATAAAAACTAGAGGCCCCGCGGTTTCACTCGCGCAGATTTCTCATAAACACAAGAATCCAGTTTTTTTTCCCGCTCCTGTGGGAATTTCGGGAAATCCTTTCTTGTGCTCACCTACACCCCCTAAGGAATATGCATGCAAAAGTTTCAGTCCGCTACGCCCAGTGGTTTTGGCTCTGCGTTGTCTGTCGATCAGTCAGTCAGTGAGTAACGGAAGAGTTTTATATATATTGATTAATTGTGGCCTGTCAGTCCTGCTGGGACTCAAGAACTGGACCCATTTGGCTAAATCTAGTTCTGAAATGCTTTGGTGGCCCAGGGAGGGTTCTGCGATACAAAGCACACCGGGATAAACGGCTAACATAAATAAAACAAAATTTTAATAAATTATCAATATATTGACATTAACCCTAAATCAATACATAGTATAAAATGGAGTAGCTTCCTGCGTCTATCCTTATGTATGCTTAAATCTTTAAAATACGCAACGGATTTGATGCGGTTTTCTGCAATAGATAGAGTGATTCAAGAATAAGGTTTACAAGTATAACACATTCACAAGATAGTAAAATGTAAGGCGGTGCGAAGTTCGCCGGGTCGTCTAGTTATAATAATATAAATGAAACAAACTATACACAGTTCATTAATATATTTACAATAATCCTAAACTATAATTATCACCTGCACTAGTAGAGAACAACTAGAGCCCTGTACACGGCCACCGCAGGAGTGCTTAGCAACAAATAATATTACTCATTATAACATGATCAATATTAATCTTCCATTCTAAATTCTTAAAGCAATTAATTGCTAAACACATTAGTTGTTCTTCGAAGAGACGCCTGTTCATCCCTTGATCAAAATAATGCTGAAACATAAATCACATTGAATAAAAACATAACAATAGGGAGTTTCCAAAATAATAATAATACTAGTAAAGAAAGTTTCATAATAGACCCGAGCTGGTCATGATCCAATTTAGGCATGGGAAAGTGATTCTACACAGTTCAGGTATCTTAAACTCTCAAACAAACAAACAAAATTACTTTCAACAAATACCGCTATATGTTTAACAGTAGACAAACACTGGAAGAGTACCCGCTCAGGTCGCTCGTAAAACAAACAACACAGCCCTACTCTCTTTTGACCCTCTAATCAACTCTGAACAGATCTGTTCGAGGGACTGACTCAGAGCATTAATATATATTCACACGGACTTACTTTAGTCTGTGGTGGTGAACAGGCAGATATTTTGGCACAATGATTCAAGCTTCGGAAGTTGAATAGTTGCACGGTAAGTTTAGACGCCTATTAGCGACTTGCTGAATTCTAGTGGGACACGGGGTCCAGAAGAAGTGTCCAAGATCGCCTGCAACCCAGGTCTTTGAGGGGCCCTGATCTGGCGGAGATTTTGGCCTCACACTCTGTAAACATCGCTTGCATTAAAATCCAACCTAGGTAGGCCTCACCCACAAATATTATAACCATCTCAACCCACAGGACAAAAATGCTCAATAATTGAACCATTCTCAAACTTACCGGATAAATCCAAATAACTGTGAAAACACGGGCGGCCACCAGGCTCCGGAACAGCTGTCTGGCCGGACAAAGTTGCGTTCGAATCATGAGTCCGTGCCGCCTCTTGTCATTATCAACAGGAAATCCTGGCTCTCTCTTCCCTCCTTGAAATTTAAACATCTGAAAAGAGCACATTGGTACACATTGCACATTGGTGAGCACATCACGGTCCCACTTAGCCACATAGGTACGGCTGACGAGACGAGGTGGCGAATGCTACCAATTGATAATACGAACGGTGACATTATAAAACATTACCTGGCCGGTGGGTCATTTTAGGGACGGCTAATCTAACAGACCGGATTCCAGGAGTTAAACGCGTTCAGGAGAAAGACTGTGCATTCCCTTCTGAATGCAAAGCAACAATCGTAACAAACTCTCCTTAGGTCCACAAAATTTCTGTTTCCTGCTTGTTTTTTTTTCATTGTTTATAGATAACTTTACACAGACTTAACAAGTATTACATAGTGATGTCCCCAACTCCTCGTCAAAATTACGATATTGCCAGCATAGAATCCGGTATTTGGTGAAAATTTACGGTATACCAAAATAGTCAATTAATTTTATAAAAATCTCATTTTATCCCTTACCACCCTAAATGATTTTACGGGAGAAACTGCGTAGCAAAACTTCGGTGGTACGATGTGGGTTTTGATTCGGTCCTAGTCCTAGGGTTGTGCGCTGGATGACGCCGGTGTGCGTTACATACATTAATTACCCATTAATTACCCAAGGACCTAATGTCATCATCATCGCTCACCGAACCTCGCCATACTTTAGATAACACGATTTCATAAATAATTATGAAACTGCATTACGGTAAATTACGGTAAAAAATTACGGTAACACCTACCGATTAAATGCGGCATGTGAATTTTTAGGTCAGCAGTTCAGCACTAGTCTCATTCAGTCAGGACCCAGGACTGACAAGTTTTGCTACTGATTGATTCGCCCATTTTTTTTTTTTTTTTTTTTTTTTGGTTAGGCAAAGGAATGTATCCCATACAGCCAAAACTCAGAATTTCCTTTATGAAAAAGTTTTCGGAACGTAAATACGTGCGGTGATGGTCTCGTTCGGCGTAACACCTCCGGCTTTCGGTGTTGTATGTAATATAGTATATTGTACTAGAAGCTGCCCCGCGGTATTTCCCGCGCAGATTTCTCATAAAGACAAAAATCCCGTTTTTTCCCGTTCCCGTGGGAATTTCGGGAAATCCTTTCTTAGTGCTCACCTACACTCCCTAAGGATCCTACATGCCAAATTTCAGCCTTGTACGCCCAGTAGTTTCGGCTCTGCGTTGTCTGTCAGTCAGTCAGTCAGTCAGTCAGTCAGTCAGTCAGTCAGTCAGTCAGTAACGGAAGAGTTTTATATATATTGATTACAATAATCACTACACCCTTCTGGCCTGGATAGATTGTAACTCAGAACGATCCTGAAAGAAACAACACAATTTAATAACGTAGTGTTTCTACACAACACAATGCTCTTTGTGAGGTGTTAAATATTATTTACGCCATTCTTTTCGCTCTGAATCTGAAATAACATGCAATTTTATAATTTAACGAAACATCTTAAAAAAGAAAAGTTACGTTCTCAGTCTGTTTTGCATTTTAGTAGTTATGTTAACAATTCTGTCGATTTCGACTTCTAATCAGGAGATTGATATCGATTTAAGATTCAATCACTTTCGCTTATTTCATTTCAAATTACCTACAATATTAAAATTATCTAATCATAATTTACATCCAATGCACTCTGTAAAAAACCAAATCGATCAAATACTTACACAAACCTGAATCGTGAGCATCGCGCATAGAGTCATTTATTTGGCTACATCACTAGTTGCGTCACAGTGACAACGTCAGAATGGGCTCCTTGTTTTGTGGCGACTAATACGCCACCCAGCGTTGCCAATGTTTGGAGAATTCCCCGAGCTGCGGGGAGTCCCAAAGCGATTGGGGAGTTTGTGGGGAGAGGCACTGTGCGGGGAAATAAGAGGGGAATTCAGCATTTTACCAATTCACAAAAGTATAACCAAATCATCCATTGATCAAATATAAATTGCTGCCTTTGTTTATTTTATTGACAAAATGGCTTAAACTCAAACTTATCTTCAGGGAAGTGATTATTAACCTTATTCGTTTAAATTACTGAATAATATGGAAATACAATAATGGAAATGTATGACTCCGCCCTAAAATCAGGCAGTTGGTTATTCCTAGTTTTTGCTTAATGTAATGTTAATATTTGGTTCTTTGAAGCAAATTGGAAAAGCAGTGATATATGTAATTTACAACTCTTCGGTTTTTACGTATATTTAACCTAGTTTTTACTTTTAAGCCTGAACATAAGAGAAAACCGGAGTAGGATTGTAGTTTACCGGATGATTTTAAGAGATACTTCGATTGGTTATCTTTCTCATTATGAGGGGATTTTGTGGGAATCGGCACATTTTTCTCCCAAAATTTGGGAGCTTGACCGGTGATCTTGGGGGAGTTTGATAAGTAGCCATTGGCAACACTGACGCCACCTTGCATAAACATAAGTTTAGAGAATGCTTGAATTAAATTTAAATACGATTGTCTGTATGTATGTACGCCGCACATTTTGTAATAAAACAACGTAGGTATAACCTGCGCCCACAAGAAGCAGCAACCTTAATAGAATCACGGCTGATATCATCTGGAATTACATGTGGAATTGATGAGGTGCTCTCTTTGTGTGCACGACTCATAGCAGGAGACTCGAACCTCGATATAAAGTAGGCATACCCCTGATCTGCAGTGGAACTATAGCAGGGCCACACAATTTGAGTGATTGCGACCACAGCCAGTAGGAGTCCCTGACATAATGCCTGTCAGCTTTACACCCCGCACCACACCACTTATGCAACCCTGACTTAAAATAAGACTTCTTTTAATCAAGCTTTGTGTTTTATCTTATAGAATCCTCTTCAACTAAGCTTTATCATGAACAGACATCATCTGGACTGCCTCGTTTGTCTAATATTTTGATATAAGAGGGCAGAAAGGCTTAAAGTAAGTAAATAAGCTTTTAATCTACAATGGAGCTAAAACGGGGCTGCACGGTGTGAATGATGCTTGGTCTCACTTATGTGTTCAACATTGCTAAAGGTAAGTGGGAAGACCCCTAGCCAACAGTGGAATCAGTGGCGGGAGTGAGACTAAGTGTCTCAAATATATTTGTCAATTTTACATCCTGCACTTTGTATAACCCCAAGTTTAAGAAACCTCACTATAATAAGGCCACCTTTTAATTGTGTTTTGTGATTTATCATCACCAGGAATAACTTGTGTGTTTTATATCTTAATAAGAGAATACTAAGGCACAAAGTAAGTGAGCAAGCTTATAGTCCACAGTAGAATTCTAATAAGACCACATACCTAAATAAGTGCTACCATAAAAATCAAAGGCCCCTAACGCTACAATTCCATTTACATTTTGCACAACTTATAAAACCTTAACTCAGGAAACTTCACTATAATAAAGCCTCTTTTAACTAGTCTTGTAATTTATCAAGAACACATATCACTAAGATTTACACACTTGATATTATGACTAGGGGTAGACAGAAAGCTCAAAGTAAATGCATAATATAGGCAAACATAACCATAAACCAAAATATATCTCTTATTATATATTTATCAACGTACTTTGGCATCTTACTCTGTATGCAATAAAGTTTATTTTTCTACTCTATTCTATATCATTTACATCTTTCCCTTTGCAACCTCAAGTTTGGGAAACCTTACCACAATAAGGCCTCCTTTTAATTGTTTTCTATGTCGAACAGATATCACCTGGACTAACTTTTACATCTCTATAGAACAAAATAAATAGTCCTCTGTAGAATTAAAAAGGGCTGCATAACTACATTTAAAAATCTTGCGCTATTTACAAAAACCTGAATTCAGAAAACTACTGGAATGCGGACCCTCTTAATTAGCTTTATAATTCACCATGAACAGATATTACTTGAACCTAACTCTGACAGATTTTCATATTTGAGGGAGTTTTTTCACACACAAGAGGCCCAAAATAAACAGATAAGCTTACCATGAACAGAGAAGAGGACAGCTACAACAAACTGCGGGTAACGCTACTAGTCACAGCTAATCTCACTTATATTGTGGGTACAAAGGTTTGTGCATATGTATATTTGTTGCTTCTTCGCAACTGAACAACTGAAGCAATTACTATGGAATTTGGTATCAAGTTCGCCAGCACTCTGGATTACTTACAGTAATTAACTACAGAATGCGGATTACACTCCTGGGGACAGCTAAACACACTAGCAATATAAGACGAAAGTTTGCGTGTATATTTGCCAATTCCTCACGTCTCAACGACTGGAACATTTTCAGTTAAATTCTACATGAAATTAAGCTGACACCCTGGATCAACACAGGCTGGTGTCTTGACAGAAATAAACCGTGGGCAATGCTGCGGGGCACAGCTAGTCCATACCCATACCATATTATAAATGCGAAAGTAGCTCTGTCTGTCTATCTGTCTGTCTGTCTGTCCGTGTGTCTGTCTGTATATCGACCCGCGCTTCTGTCTATATATCGGTCCGCGTGTCTGACCGTGTAGCTGTCTGTCTGTGTTGTCTGTCTGTCTGTCTGTCTGTCTGTCTGTCTGTCTGTCTGTCTGTCTGTCTGTCTGTCTGTCTGTCTGTCTGTCTGTCTGTCTGTCTGTCTGTCTGTCTGTCTGTCTGTCTGTCTGTCTGTCTGTCTGTCTGTCTGTCTGTCTGTCTGTCTGTCTGTCTGTCTGTCTGTCTGTCTGTCTGTCTGTCTGTCTGTCTGTCTGTCTGTCTGTCTGTCTGTCTGTCTGTCTGTCTGTCTGTCTGTCTGTCTGTCTGTCTGTCTGTCTGTCTGTCTGTCTGTCTGTCTGTCTGTCTGTCTGTCTGTCTGTCTGTCTGTCTGTCTGTCTGTCTGTCTGTCTGTCTGTCTGTCTGTCTGTCTGTCTGTCTGTCTGTCTGTCCGTCTGTCCGTTCGTCCGTCTCACTTTTTTGTGAAAGGACCGAACCAATTTAAATACACTTTGTATAGACTAAAGATGGCGAAGCTGCGGGGCGCCCACTAACAATAAATAAGAAAGCTTTAATCAAACACGTCCGTTACCTCTTCACGTCTGACCAGCTGAACAGATTTTAACAAATTCCGAACAAATGAAGGCCCGAACAAACCTTGGAGTAACACTTTAGCTATCTATCTTCCCCAATAAGGCGAGGACTACACCGCGAGGCACAACAAAGCTACTTTAACATATTTCTCCGAATTTCTTGGTTTCCAGCTACTTACACTCCGGGCCGAAAATTCCTGAGCGACATCCGCGGGCCGGGGTCGCGGAGCGGGCGTACCTCTGCAGGATGACTGGACGAACCGGTGGGGCTCAAGGGGGAGTGGACTGGATTACTGGATAGCCCTTTGGTATCCGTTGTAGTGGCAATGTACGGGGGAGACCCGTACCCGACAATTGACGAGTGTGATAGTGTTTTAAATAAATTATAAATAATGAGATATTCTACGGGCTACCATGCATCGACACCTGCTCCGCGTGGTGCCGGGAGTGAATCAGGTTGGGATGGTCAGGTATGGGCTTGCCCAAGGCTGAACCATGCGAACCTGTAGCATCCGTCCCTGTGCAAGGAGATGTCGGTATGTGTTCCCCCGTGGAGAGCGACATTTTATTTATCCTAACTACTCTACAGGCTCACGTGTATCGGTGCCTGCTCTGCGCGTTTCCGGGAGCGAATCGGGTTGGGATGGTCAGGGATGGGCTTGCCTAATGCTGAACCACTCGAACCTGTAGCACCCGACCCTGTGCAAGGAGGCATGGATGCACTAGCTCCAATGGACTGAGACTTAACAGTCACCAAACCAAACAAACGTGGTCAGGGAACTCCCCAACGAAACGACACTTATTCTCGGTTCTTGCTTAGGCTGGTGAGCCGCAGTGGTATAGTGAAGTGGACTGGAAGTACATCCTGATCATTAAAACCGCCGCAAACAACCCATGCTATTCCAACTACTCTACAGGCTATCATGCATCAATACCTGCTCTGCGCGGCGCCGGGAGCGATTCAGGTTGGGATGGTCAGGGATGGGCTTGCCCAAGGCTGAACCACCCGAACCTGTAGCACTCGACCCCGTGCGAAGAGGCATGGATGCACGTGCTC